>JBBPBX010083237.1:0-10000 GCA_038048925.1 Garcialebias charrua | reverse complement strand
GCGGCGTTGTTGGAGCCATCGCGGGGCGATCCGCGGCTGCTCAGGCATCGGCTTTGTATCTCCGCATTAGCTCGGTGTCCCCCGACTGCCAGGCGGACATTTGCGGCGAGCTCCCGGCCGCAGATGGCCTCTCCGCGGCATGTCGGCTCGGTGTCTTCGCCTGTGTTAGCTGCTTTGTTAGCTGCTGTCGTTAGCATGTCGGGCGGCGTTGTGGCCGCCGATCGCGGGGCGATCCGCGGCTGCTCCTCCGGACCTGAGACGTCCACAGAGTTGACCGAGTGTTTCCAGCAAATTTATCCGTATGAGGCAACCCTGAACGGACACACGGTCCTCTAAAGCCAGCTGACAGGAGCGTCTAGAGCTCCATTCTTCTTCTTCTTCTTCTTCTATAGAGGTTATTGGCGGTTGGCGAACTCAAATTAAGCGCATTACCGCCACCAACTGGAGCTCCATTGACCGCAGTAGACGACCGGAAACGACCGGAAGTTGCGTAAATACGATCAAATTGTAATTAAAAACGAAATATTAATAATTATACTTTATTTATAAAGCCATTTAAAACAACCACAGCTGCAACAAAGTGCTATACACATGAAATTAATAACATTTAAACACAAAAAAAAAAAAAAAAAAAATTTTTTTTTTTTTTTTTTTTTAATCATATTTTTATTAAATATGATAAAATCGTAAGTCTGAGTTGCCGTAGGTCGCAGGTGACGTAGGTCGAGGGTTTGCTGTATATATATATATATATATATATATATATATATATATATATGTATATATATATGTATATATATATATATATATATATATATATATATATATATATTAGGGGTGTAACGGTACGCTAAAATCACATTTCGGTTCGGTTCAACTACAAGGAGAGCTCGGTTCGGTTTATTTTCGGTACAAATTTTTTTTTTTTTACAAAATAAAGACTTACAAAATGTTTATTTTGAAAATATGCCAAAAATATGTTTGTATTGTATTGTAGTAATAAATAAAAGTGACCCATTTGGATGATATTTTAAATAAACAGCACTCTACAATAAATAAACTATATGAACAATAATAAAAATCTTAATAAATGCAATAACAGTCAGAACCAGAACAATAAGCAGCAACAGACTGTTTACAATCTAACTAATCAAGTTTTTGTTCAGTAGCAGCAGTGTGGCTGTATTTGTCCTCATTACTGTACTCACAACTTCTTCTTGGTGGGACAGGTCCTGGAACAGTTCAGAGTTCAGTTCAGTCATCACACACTTCTTAGCTGCAGGTGGATTTACCTCTGTCACAGACTGGAAATAAAAAACAAAAGAGATTTAAAAAAAAAAACAATAAGATTATGATTTAATAAAAAAGATTATTTAGATAATAATAAAACAACACCTCTTGAACGGTTGAATCTCTCACTCTTCATCATCATGGCAGGGCTTTAATTTGGTCTAGGGCTTGTTGTTGACAACATCAGTGTTATTTAATAAAGAGCTGAACTTTTTGAAGTGTTGACGTGATGAATGTCTCATAGCGACGCTCAGCAACTTTAAAGCTTGCGCATATAACAATGTTCAGACTTAGATTCGAGATTTAAAAACTCATACAGCTTGTGTTATTGCTCTGGACCGCTCTGATTACCTGATGAAGTAGTTTTAATACAGCTGTTGTTCACGTTCGGATGACAGTTTCCAGCGCGTTCACGTTTTAGACGTGTTGCTGCTGCAGAGAGCTGCGTCACGCAGCTGCTGCAGAGTCTTCATGAAGCAACGTCCACACAAGCTGCGCGTGCGCTCGTCTTTTAACAAGAAAGCTATAACGTTCACAAACAGGAGACCGCACGAGATGCTAACGGCTAAATGCTGCGCGTGCCACGCGATAATAGCTCCGTGCTGAAACGCGCCCAGGAAATTTTGTTCCGCGGTGCATATATTCCCCTGTTAAGAACGTTTAATGAGTGAAAAAATAACCGAAACGGTACGCAGGTGGACCGAACCGAACGTGGTGTACCGAAACGGTTCGGTACACCCATTACAACCGTTACATGCCTAATATATATATATATATATATATATATATATATATATATATATATATATATATATATATATATATATATATATATATATATATATATTATACATATATATATATATATACACATATGTAATGAAATAATGTGGGGTAAGGTATTTAAACACTTACTGGACCACCATTATTGTAGATGCGCAGGTCTGAGCAGAGTTTATCTGCACAAACTGCCACCAATGCGCGAGTTCTTCCTTTTTCCGATACTAAATTGCTTTTACTGTAATTAGGAAAAATGTAATTTCACGAGAGGCTTCAACTTATGTTGGTCTACCAAAAAATAGACCTTTTATTGAAACTATCACAAAAATTACATTAAACATTTGTATCGATATTAGCTCTGATTTAATAACTACGTTGACAAGAATTCAAATTAAAACAAACAGACAGTTAGAAACTTAAACTGTTGGCACATTACTTGACAGATTAATAGCTTATGAAAATAAGAAATAGGAGGAAGAAGATGAAGTGAAAGCTAAGTTAACTGAAATTGATTATTTTGAGCAGACAGGGTGACACCTTTTTCCCCACACGAGCAGACTGCTGGGCTCCCGTACGTTCAAGCACACCACGACTCGTTACCTGTTGACGGTTCGTCTCTTGGAGATAAGAGTGGAGAAGTGTCTGGACACACGACGTGGATGAGTTTGTCCAACGGCCGTCCAGTTGGAACTTCAGCGTGTGTGGCTGATTCACGATACGAGGAAACTCGCCTCCCTCGGCAGGGAACAAAGGTCAAGCGCGCTGACTGACTTTCAAAATAAAACTTCCGAAAACAAATTCTTTCAGAAATGAGTGAGTGGGTTACAGTAAGCTTTACTGTAACTCCAGCTGAAACGTGGGTCGAGTTGACACACTGACCGGAACGTCTCTAGCTTTTCCAGAGGAGAGAAGCCAGTTGTCAGTTAGTTCTCTCCAAAACACTAAAGTCCAAATAGGAAGTGCCCCTTTATATGGGAGGTGGGGTCTGACCCACCTCCTAAATGACTACTGGCTGGTGTTAACAAAATGAGATGGGTTTTCATCTCATAGGCAGAAAGTCTCTTGACGGAGACAGGAAAACTGTTTACATAAACAGCCAGATGGACTGGCCTGTTGAGTCTAGGTTGCAGACAAAACAGAGAAGAGAGTGAACAGCTTACCCTGACTCATGTCCTAGATTTCAGAGCACACTTGTATTGTAGAATAAACCAGCAGAAGTCAAACTCATGCAAGTAACAGATCATCATTAAAATGACAAAATATACTGTTGATCAATTCTGAATTAACACACATTAAAGAGAAAGTTCAATCTGATTAATTAGTGTCCATTAATTCATAATAATTGTAAAAAATAAAAGTGTCCATTTGTCTCCTTGAGAGTTTCAAGAAGGTGTAACACTGAGAGTTTCAAAGAGATGCAGAGAGGTGTACTTGAAGGTCAAGCCTACAATATCAGAGATGAGGTGTATTACTACAGTCCCCCTTTTTGGAAGTCATCGCCTGTCCTTGGAGATGAGTTCCAACACGAAAGGATACCACCGAATGTCTCTGACCTCTATGTAATCCAGCAAGTGGAAAAAAAAAAGTTAAAAAAAAGTTCAAAATTATACTCCCATAATGTTTTTGGAAATTCCATACTGTTCGTAGGTAATCCCATTGCGGTAAGCTTTCAATCCTTTGGAAAACATAGTCTGTTAACCCATGGAAAACTGAGTCTGTGATCCCTTGGAAACAAAGTCTTATAATCCACAACGGTAAATCCACAACGATGGGGGTTATTGATTTCATCAGCAAGAATGGTTTTTAATCAGCATGTAGAGGGGATCCCTCGATTGAAGCAGAGGAGGCGGGCCTTGGATGAAGGTTGAAGACCAACGTTGGATCAGCAGGTCCCCACATCGAAGGTTGCAGGCTGGATGGCTTCCAGTCGGTGCCACCCTGGTTCAATGTGTCATGCAATTATGTGGTTTTAGGTGGGCTTATGATTGGGATTTTACATTAGGCCTTACCTATATGCACCTGGTATGTAAGCTATCATGGATTAGATCAGCTACAATTACCAATTAAGGGGTGGATCAATGCTGTAAAAATCAGAAATAGGGATCTATACCTATAGAAATGTAGAGGGCTTCTGTAACGAAGGCCTCTTCATTCAAACTATTCCTCCATTCATTATTTAGTTTAGGTTAAACTAAAATAAAAAAATGAAATCTAGTTTGGTCTAAATGTCTGTTGTCTTTTAGACGAACGACGCAAGATTTGGTATTCCCTATAAATTTTGAAGTCTATGGCGAGACTCATCAAAATGAATAGATCTAGAATAGAAACGATCGAATCGGTCCTACCTAAATGATTGGGAGATCAGTGTAGATTATAGTACCTTAAGTAGTATTGATCTACAATGACTCTTCAAAGATTGAGATCTTTAACAAAATGAACAGCATGTTGGCATAGTTAAATCCATTTAAGTCTTCAACTTATCAACAATCAAAACCTCTTTTGGCTGGGAGTGTTCAGAAAACAATAACAACTTCAATAACAACAAAAGTAGCAATTAAGCAACTAAAAACAACGTTTCACTACAACAAACTCACTCTGGTCGTCAGATTCCAACGTGTCACACACAAGAAAAACAGTTCTTAGCTTTATAACCGATGTCAATTAAATCCTGCAGATTTAAACGGTTGTTAAGGTTAGTTTTTGTTGTGGGTTTTATGCTTAGCGTTTCTAAGTTCTAGTTGGAACGGTTTCTTTTCGCAACTAGTATAGTTTAAACTGTTTAGTTTATTTACTATCCTGTGCTTGGACGACCTTATTTTCCCATGAAGTCTTTGAGTTTGCGAGATCTTTGTCGTTTGTGGGGTTATTGAAATCTTTGTCCTTGACATGGGCATGACCTAACATCACCCCCCTGTGGTCATGAGGGACCATGCGCACGGGTGTGGACGTCCGTCCATGGGCACGAGTTAGGATGCCTTTGTTTAGTTTAAGCTGTTCGCGCAGTTTATTGGGCACCTTATACAGGAACCTTACAGGTTTAGGCCAACGTATCTCTGTACGTCTACCTCTTTCTGCGTAATTCAGGTGTGTCACAACTGTCGGCGCCTTCGCAGGCGTGTCTCTGTCGTTGTAATGTATGTCTTCCCACTTCATCAATGAAGAGGTGCCCTTTGAGTCTGTAAAAACTATGTCATCTCTGAGTAGTTCTACATTCAAATGCTCTTGAACCAAGGTTTCATTGAAAGCTTGGCTGATAGCCGAATTACCTGTCCCAGAGGACAGCACAGCGTTCTCGGCGTGTGATCCTTGGACCTCTACACCGTCCTCTACCTGTGGTAGGAAGTGTGGGTTCACCCCCCTTTTGTTTGAGGAGGGATCCTCAAAATCTGCAACAATGAAGTCCAAGAGACTGTCAGCGTGTAGTAGACTGTCACTTTCAGGACTCGGATGTCCTTGAACCAAGACTTCACTGAAAGCTTGGCTGTTTGCCGAATTACCTGTCCCATAGGACAGTACAGCGTCATCGGTGTGGGACCCTTGGATCTCCACACCTTCTTCTACCGGTGGTAGGTAGTGCTCAGTGAGTGCTGAAGGTATCAGTTCGCAGAGGAGGTTCTCGTGATGGGCCAGAGTCTGGTCCAACTGTTGAGTCTCCTCTGTCTCACCTATAATTGGAGGTTCACTTACCGGGCTTGTGGTCTCGGTTGGGGAATCCATTGTGACCTTAGCGGTACCTGTTGTTAGACAGTCAGTGTCCTGACCTTGGGGAGGCACCTTGAATGGCAGTGGACTGCTCACTGTGGCCCACATTGTCTGATTGCCATAATTTATAATCGCTTCAAAGCGATTTATAAAATCTTGGCCAACCACAAATGGAGCCCGGAGTGAGTCAAGTTCAGACACATATACCGGGTGGTATAGTGACATCTCGCCAATCTGCATGTGAACCATGGCTATTAGGGTTGTTCTCGTCTTTGCGAGGCCCTGTTGCTCACCATAAGTGTATTTCACAAAGGGTATTTGCCTGTCAACATCGTTAGCGGCGGTCCTTAGCTCCTCAAACAGTTCGGCTGACATGGTAGACACGTCTGAGCCGCTAACCAGGAGCGCTTCTTGCGCGAGGACCCCTTCCAATGTGAGTGGCAGGTAAGCTCTCTTAGCTATCCCCCTTTTTATAAAGTTACACAGAAACCGTTCAGGTTTTTCCACACGTTTCTGTGTACGTGTGACTCTGTCTGTGTAATCGTCGTCGCTGTCAGCATCATGATGGCTGTCTGCCTCATGACCTTCAGGATGTGGATTTTCAGCAATTTGTTTGCTGTCAGCATCTGGACTTTCAGGACGCTGATCATCAGCAATATGTTTGCTGTCAGCATTTATGTCAATGTTGATGATGTTGTCAACTGTGTGCACTGAGTTGTTGCAAAAGGCAGTGCTGCGCGTCGCTTCGTCAGGTTGAACAACGTTGTTTGTGTTATCATCAAGGACAACGTCACACGTTGTGTCAGCTTGGTCAACCACTGTAACATTCAAATCATTTGACAAACAACTCACAACCTCAGTCACGTCAACGCGCGGAGGCGCCGTTTCCATAATCTGGAGCATGTGTGACTCATTGCATGTCACGAGCTGTGCAGTTCGAGGGGCAGGGGCAGGAGGGCCGCTTCTCGTGGGTACATGTTGGGACAGACCATTTTTCAATGGTTCACGGTGCCCATGCAACCGCCTTCGAATCTCACCTACTGTGAGATCCATGAGAGAACTCTTTTGGTTCGATCCGAACCATCTGGGTTCATCTAGAGAGCGAACACCTACCTTGTGTGGTTCTCTGCTCATCTCAGGGTCATCAACCTGAGGGGCAGGGGCAGCAGAACTTCCCATGAACCGATCAGAGCCACCGTTCCAGCTGGACACAATCTGTGGTTTGTTATCATGAAAAACATGTATACTTTCACACTCTGAAGGAGAGGGAACCTCTTCTACTTCCTGCGAGTGGGACGTGACCTTTTGACCTGGGCACACCACTGAGGGTGTTTTTCGCTGTTCGAGCATGTCAAAAAATTCCACAGCACATTGTTTAATTTCTGCCATGGTACTCTCTTTGCAATTAACATTGAAGCGAACACATTTCATTATGAAAGGTATTAGATTCAAAGTGAAACGACTTTTAAACAGGTAATCTTCCTCAATTCCAGGGACAGTTTTATTCCCTGTGTAAACCGAGAGGAGCCTGTCGTAAAACACCAGGGGATGTTCACCTGGTTCCTGAAGGACGTTCTTTGCAGCTAAGTGCCTATCAAATGATGAACCTGTTAGAACGTCCATCTTTGTACTGATTTCCTGTGAAAAATCAAGGAAAGTGGGTCTTATTTCACAGTGTGCAGTCTCACCATGTGATGCCTGTGGCAGCCAACATGGAGTCCAAGATGTGAAATTAAATAAAAATCAGTGATTCCTATTAATTTGTCGACCTGTGACAAGGTCAAACAAAATCGGCTGTCGTGGTATCAGGAGCCTCATGTGCAGAGGCCGCCATCTTATCTGGAAATTTGTGAAACACAAATTAAATGAAGCCACCGTAGAGAGCAAGGCCTACCAGCCTGTTATTCTAAATAAACTTGTATCTAAAATAAACAGGAGGGCCTGTGTGCAGCTGCTCAGTAACATCCAAGATGTGAAATTTAACAAAAATCAGTGATTATTATTAAATTGTCAACCCATGAGACGACCATCAAGGTCGGCTAGTTTTTGTTTGATTCTTTGTGAAAACCAAGACAAAATATGCCTCCTGTGTGTTATTTTAAACTTGCAGTTTAAACTAAACAGGGACATTCAGCTTGTTATGCACAGAATTGATGATAAAAGTGTCAAGTTTTATCAAAAAGCAGACAAGTCTGTATTAAATCTGTGTAAATGTACTGCCATCAACATTTGATTATATGTGAAAATCAAATGAAAAGGTGCTGTGAGTGTGTTACGTCAACTGTACTCCATACACCCTATTTAAAAAAAAAAAACAGGAAAGTTGACCTCAGACTGAATTACATCAAACTGTAGTCTAATGCAACAGCACCCAGCAGGTGGGGGTGTGCAGCACTGGATAAGTTTATCACAGCGACCGCAATTCTCTTTCTGACCGCTATAGAGGCGCTGTTATCACCTGTGAGCGCAGCCGTGAGCTGCCAAACATTCACAGACGTCTAACAACGGATCAAAAACAGCAAATCAGAAAGCCCAGAGCCCTGACGTGACAAAACTCTAGTATCCCCTTTCTCACAAAATACGAAACGATGTGAAAAACATTGGTTGAACTGTGAAAACTTTTAAACTGCGTTTAAAAGGAATAAAGTCGGACCCATAAAGGAGCTGCAGCTCCCGGCGTCAGGTGACATGGTCACATGGCGATCGGCGGTTTCAGAGCAGCTGACCCAATCCACCCATTAAAATCCCAAAAACACCACGATGAAACAGTCTTTTCAGAGGTAGTAACGGACAAACAAGCATGAAGCCTGTAAGAGCAGGTTTACCGAAGTGAAAGTTGACGAAGAGTGGGCTCCCCCACCCCGCACGTCAACACTTACAGCGTAACCGACCAATCACAGCGAAGACAGAACTGTAGTTCTAAAACCCAAGTGTTCATGGGAAATTGTGTCTTCTAACCCTAACGCCACCCACGTGTGACGCGCCGTTCGAGCGGTGCGGTGTGTTCACGGACCTATGGTCGGTCGAACAAAAGCGTGGAACGGACTTTTCAACGTTCTAAAACAGTCATAAATATCGCAAAACACCGCGGTTAAGCCAGTCTTCGACGATATCACGTGCATAGAACTCAAACAACACAAATAAACCGTCAGAAATGTGTACATAAATGAATCTGACAACCAGCAGTCTACAGAAACCAACGTTCTTGAACACGACACACAATGGACCAATCACAGCGCTTTAAGCAGCCATTTTGTCTCGGAACCGCTAACGACTAGCTCGACCCAAAGAACTGGACACACTTTCACAAAATAAACGTATTTTTACACCGCAGAAAACTCTGTAAATGAGCTCAACACATCCAGGCTAACTTCCACGCCCCCCAAAGAAGGCAGCACGCTAACTGTTTAAACAACGGACTTTACGTCACTCGGAACCGGATCCTGTCCGGTCCAAAAGCTGAGTGGGCTTTACCCGAACCTCGGCTAACAACACGTTGTAACAGATTAGGTAAAAATGGAGCAGCAAAGAGTGAAACAGACCTTCAACAGCAAACCGCAGATGTAATAAAATGAAGCAGAGGTGACACGGCGGTCACAACAATGAAAAAATGCATGCAGCCTAGCGACACGTAATGAAACGTCTCACAACCACAACCATCATTCATTTGCAGCTTCAAGCATACGTTGAAATGTGAAAGAAAAAATAATTCTAACGGGAAACGCACCAGACAATGCCACGATTAGCAATCTCTGAGACACTCACCAGCCAAAACTATTCCATAAGTCCACAACAGGATGCAAACTATGCCAACAATACCGTGACAATAAGCTACAAAAACAACTTATTCAATTTAATCTTTCAGCAGACCTGTACGCGGCCACCAATATTCAGAGGACCCGTACGCGGCCACCAATATGTAACGAATAATGTGGGGTAAGGTATTTAAACACTTACTGGACCACCATTATTGTAGAGATATAGGACTTACCTATAGTTTTAGATGCGCAGGTCTGAGCAGACTTTTATCTGCACAAACTTGCCACCAAGTTCACGGGGTCTCAACTTTTTCAGAATAAATCAATAAATCTGTGATGTGATTAGCCAGAAATGTAATTTCACGAGAGACTTCAACTTATGTTGGTCTACCAGAAAAATAGACCTTTTATTGAAACTATCACAAAAATTACATTAAACATTTGTATCGATATTAGCTCTGATTTAATAA
>JBBPBX010083236.1:0-15568 GCA_038048925.1 Garcialebias charrua | reverse complement strand
AGCTTAAAGGTATTGTGACATGATTTTGTAAATTTGAATATTTGTCAGAACATATATATCTTATATCATTGAGCTCTGGTCGTTTTTGCATAATAAATTATAAATATATTAAATTTTTATTCTAAATTATGCTAATTTTTTCTCTGGTACTTGCTGGGATACGCCCCTAAAATTCCGCGCATTCCCGCAATACGTCATCAGTGTGACGTGACACATCAGTGTGACGTGACAACGGGCAGAAGGCAGAGCCTTGCCCGTTTGTTAGGTGTGTTAACTGCTTGCCATACAGATTCATTTCCTGAAGGATCGCCTCTTTTATTTGTGTAACTTGAAAAATGCCGTCACGTTGTAGCGCATTTGTGTGTTCTAATATCAGCAGTGAACAAGTGAGCCTTCACAAATTTCCAAAAGATGACAAACTTTGTCAAGAATGGACCAGACAAGGACCGGTGGGTTCCAGGAGTCGTATGTCTGCAGCGACCATTTCACTGCCGATTGTTTTCAGCACCTGGTATAAAAGAATCTTTAGGATTACCAGTAAGATTCAGAAGACTTTTAAAACCGGATGCTATTCCTACTATTTTTAAAAGAAAATCTACAGAAGAAAGTCCCAGGAGCTACCATGTCGAAACAACGCAGGGCCCATCGGAATAATAATAATAATAATGAATTCAATTTATAACGCACTTTTCATTAATGAAAATCTCAAAGTGCTACAAGGAGCAACAGAATTAAATGTCAATAAAACAAATAATAAAACAATTAAAACCAATAACAATATCAGCCAAGATCAAAAGTAGAATCATGAGGAGGCAGAGTATGCTTGGTCGAAAAGGAAGGTCTTCAAGCCGCTCTTAAAGTCAACCACAGACTGTGGGGCTCTTAGACAGTCAGGAAGAGAGTTCCACAGACGGGGGGCAGCCACACTGAAAGCCCGGTCTCCCATGGTCCTTAATTTGGTTCTCGGAATGTGAAGGAGATTGCTGTTCTGTGACCGCAGCGAGCGGGTGGATGAGTATGGAATAAGAATATCCTTCAGATAATCTGGTGAAGTTCCGTGTAAGCATTGATGTGTAATGAGAGCAGTTTTGTACTGAATTCTGTAGGCGACAGGAAGCCAATGAAGGTTATGGAGAATGGGCGTAATATGTTCAAATTTACGAACTCTCAACAAGAGAAGTTTATAGCAACTCTCCTGGAGAAGACTGTCCAGGAGATGAGTAAGTCTTTGTGTAAACATAATCGGAGGTGTGTAGTGTTTTAGATTATAAACTATTTATTTTACGTGAGTTCATGTTGTTTTACTTTATACACTTTGAGTGTATAAAGCCAATTATCACGGCAGATTATGTTTGTTCGCTGCTAACAAGCTAGCCGAATCAGATAGCTAACACAATAGCCGCGATACAGGCCACGTTGCTATGTATGTATTTTTAAATTATGTCTGCGCCATCAGGTAACATCTCGTTTCTTTCTATTCGGGGAGGGTTTATTAATGAGAGTTTTGGAAGATTTACTGTCTTAAAATGATATATCGCTGACGCGACCGGTAATAAGCCGAGATAGCAGCTAACAAACATTAGCCGAGAGCCCGGAGCAAACACGTTGCTAATGATGTATTTTTAAATTATGTCTGCGCGATCAGGTAACATCTGTAGTTTCTTTTTATTCGGGGAGGGATATTAATGAGAGTTTTGGATGATTTACTGTCTTAAAATGATATATCGCTGATGCGACCGGTAATAAGCCGAGATAGCAGCTAACAAACATTAGCCGAGAGCCCGGAGCAAACACGTTGCTATGTATGTATTTTGTTGCGGATTAAACCTTACTTTCCGCTCGAGTTAGTTTTTTGTTTCTCTTTGGATCGAATGCTGGAGTGAAAGACACGACAGAGGTACTTGAAATTCCAAACCCACTTTAATTAATCATAAGGTTAAAAGTCACAGAATACATTTGTGACCAGCCACTCCAAATCCAGGAACAAGTCAGCACACTCTAAACTGAGAAAAAATCAATAAACCTTCAACTTCTGAGAAATTAGTGAAAATCGTTTTTTTGCAAAATGTACCAGTTGAAGTTGTGAAGAAACCATCCCATGCTTTAAAAAACACTTTATAAGTGTTTAAACTGTTAAACTTTGTGTTAGAAATCAGTTTGTTTTCAGAGTAAAACCAAGCCGCAGTGATTTGCGTACTGGGGGCGGGGACCCTCACAGCTGATTAACATGCGGGACTTGTTTGGCTGGTATCAGAGCTTTGTTACTGGCTTCGGCCAATAACGTGCAGCTTTGAAAGAAGCACATGGCTACTTAACATCTATAGATCGCCCAGTGGACACAAGGAACAAGGAAAATAATAAAATAAAGCCGATCAAAGCGTCAGAGCTGTCAGCTGTTTTTCCGACCGACCCGAGGAAAAAAAAAAGAAGCTTTTACTGCGTGCGCAAGCAAATCGCAAGCAAATCAGTTTCCATCCATACATAATACATCCATCCATACGTCCATCCATCCATCCACTATCTTTATTTCATTAGACAAAGCAGACACGCGTAATCACCGCGCAATGCGCTCCAGCCACTGTGGTAAAGTGAGCCTCCACTCGGCTCCGTGCAGCCATGGTCTGTGTCCAGCAGCGCATCGCGCAATCACACGCGTTGGATTGGCTTAGGTTTTACAAATCGCAGCAAAGAAACTAACATTTAAAGCACGATAATGGTGCACCAATTATGCAGATTCAACTGGCCGTTTGAAAAGGTAAAATGTACAGTTAAGATCGGATGGATCAGCCGTTCTCACGCAGCTGTCAGCTGCTGTCATCATGATAAAAAAGCTGAATGGAGCAGCGTGTTTAATTAAAATAGCCTTGTTTTTCCCAGATAATTTTGCTCTAAAATGTTTTTGTTTATCTTTATGTAAGATTATCTTTAGAATTTATTTTTCATGTTAATATATATTTGGTGAAACAAGAAATCTTATCTTTCTTTCTTTGAAATACATTATTTGGATGGATGGATGGATGGATGGATGGAAACCGACCAGCCCACAAAAGCTTAATAAAAAAGACCTACAGCAAAGATAAGGCCTTTCTGCCCTGATGACACAAAAGTCATGTCCAGCACCAACACCTTTGTGACATCTAAAATAAGTCTGTGCAGGAGCTTGGTGTGTGTAAAGCCTTATTTTATTTTGTTTTCCCCCTGTCTAACCTAGATGCAACATAAGCATCTCCTGAGTTTACTCAACATCTTCAGCTATTATACAAACTTTTCCAGTGTCATCAACTTTATAAAGTGCATTCCTGTCCTGTACCTTTAACACCATTTTTTATTATACTTTTACTGCTGTTAATATCATAATTTTTACCATTGGTGTGTGATACTGTTCATTAAATTTTTAAACCTCTTTTATGTTGTGTGTGTGAAGCACCTTGATAACGTAGTTTATCTGTTTTAACTGTGCTATAAATAAAATTGACTTGACTTGACTAGTTGCAGTGGTGGAGAATGTACTCAAACACTGTACTTAAGTAAAAGTACAAATAAACAGACAAAAATGTACTCTAGTAAAAGTAGAAGTACCATATTAATGTTTTTACTTTCAAACTAATGACAAATCAAAAAACTGCAACGTGAATGCAACTTGTAACTCAACACATTATAGAAATGTAGTGTAGTAGAAAGTACAGATACTTCATGTAAAATGTAGTGGAGTAAAAGTAAAAGTACCCACATTTATTTCTACTTAAGTAAAGTACAGATACATGAAAACTGTACTTAAGTACAGTAACAAAGTATTTGTACTTAGTTACATCCCACCACTGACTAGTTGTGACCCTTATTTTTTGGGGTGGGCTGTAACAAAACAATCAACATTATTAATGTGTAAAACATGTCACAATAACATAAAATACAATTCTTTGTATTAATGTTGTTTTTTTAAAGATCAAAAGGAAGTTTGCCAGTAGGGGTGTAGGAAAAAATAGATTTTTCAAAGACTCTGGATTCTTAGTCCTGGCGATTCAGAATCAATTCTAAATGCTCCAAAATCAATTTTTAAACATGTTTAATTTTACCCTGATGCATGCTCAATAATCCAGGTACAAAAATCTAAAAAAGCTAAGTCTGGTATTCAGCTCAGTCTTAACACCCTCTCACAGTGGATCAACCAGTTGGCTGATGACAGCCGAAACCAGCTGCTCACATGATGGAGGACCATCAGCCTAACAATGGATCGTTAGCACCCTGATGGTTGTTTGCTATTCACAGAGGGCTGAGTGATACCAGCAATGACAGCATTATTGTCCCCCTCTTATAATGCTTGAGTTAAAGGTTACTACACTTTGGTAGGCTGAAGTCTGTTTTTGTCTGTATATTTTGAATTATTTGTATGTGATGGACTGGAGACCTGTCCAGGTGTCCCACGCCTCTCGCACAGTGATGACTGGACATGGACACCAGTGAGCCCCATGACTCTTAAAGGAAGAAGTGGTTAAAGATGATGGATGGATGAATTATTTGTTCCTATATTTTTATTTTATTGTTTTAGAGGAATCCAGGCAACTAAGCTAACCTAATACAGTACTGGTAATTCAAGTTACAGCATTTAATGCATTCCTGTATTATTTGTTTGTATTTTTGGTATGAATATCAAATGATTCAAAAACTTTGATAAAGTACAGAACCTACAATTATTGTTTTAAATAAATGTTCTATTTGTTTACATTGTTGTTAATGTTTTCAGTTTAAAATTATTGTTTTAAATAAATGTTCCATTTGTTTACATTGTTGTTATTCTCAGTTTAAAATTATTGTTTCAAATAAATGTTCCATTGGTTTACATTGTTGTTTAATATTCTCAGTTTAAAATTATTGTTTTAAATAAATGCTCCATTTGTTTACATTGTTGTTTATTCTTTTCAGCTTGTCAGTTACAAAGCTGAAACTAAATTTATGACCATTTTAATAGAAAAATCATTTTTGAATCAAAAATTGTTTCTGAATCGAAAAATTGATTTTGAATCGAATCGTGATACCAAAAATCGGAATCAAATCAATTCTCCAGACACTGAGAGATTCATACCCCTATTTGCCAGCAAAGCTGAAATTCTGCACACCTTCCTAGGCAGAGTCTGTGTTGACAGTCAGTTCTGGGGGTTGGGTTAACGCAAATTAATGTAAATGAACAGCAATTGTTAACACCCCCAGGTAATGCTTCTGGAATGGGGACAATGGCCCTCATGCACGAAAATGTTCGTATTTTTATCCTAAATTCCTCCTACTTTTGTTCGTACGAAGCGTTCGTACGAACATGCCACGTCAGATTCAACAAAGTCTTCTATCATGAGGAAACGTGTGTAAATGCAGTGCGTAAATTTAATGAATCCCACCTGTCCTAAACAGCTGCGCGTGCACGCGTGAAGGTTATTTACATAATTCCCACCCCTCAAAACACCATATAAGGCCACAGCTTCCTGCTGTCAGACAGCAGGAAGTGTCCATTCATTCAAACTCAAGAAGTAAAAGGAGGAACTTCACGCGTTCGGAGATCTGCTCTCAGTCGCGCTGTGGCTACCCCCCCACCCCCCCGCAGGTGTCGGATGGTCAAATATTTTTAATGTTAGTGTAAACAACTGTGTAGTTTCACTTATTCAGAAGAGCCGTGGCGCACCGCTGCCCCCCACCCCCCCGCAAGTGTCGGATGGTCAAATATCTCTAATTTTAGTGTACTGTGTTACATTATAGTTTCACTTATTCAGAAGAGCGCACCGCTACCCCCCCACCCCCCGCAAGTGTCGGATGTGTATTTGAACAGAAGCATTTTAAGATGTCTCTAAACTACAGTTAACTTCATATTAATATTGTAGTGCATATGTTGTGTGTCCCGTGGGTCGTACAGTATCAGAAATCAAGAATAAATGGTCTGATCTGAAAATGGCTTCAAACAAACGTCTCGCCGCAGCACGGACAGGAGGAGATCAGTCTGCGAGATGGATGGACAATACTGTAAATGCCACGCTGCAAGACGCGTGCCAACATGTTTTGCAGCACAAATGATGCGCGCACCTCCTGATCATCGCGCACCTCCTGATCATCGCGCACCTCCTGATCATCGCGCACCTCCTGATCATCGCGCACATCCTGATCATCGCGCACCTCCTGGTCATCGCGCACCTCCTGGTCAGCGCGCAACCACCACATTCTGCAGGTTATATTTCGAATCAGATATAATAATCTATTGCTCCGATGGTGTTTGGCACAAGATCAGTCTTAATTCGTACTTGTTCTGCGGCGGTGTATGGGGATTTTATGTACCTGGGTGTTAATATGAGGAGCGGCTTTGATGACCAAGGGGAGCGCACGACTCACTGAAGCCTGCGCGACACACCAGACAAATTAAACTTAAAATTATAATTCTAATTCAAACAGAATAACCTATTGTCAAGAATAATTATGGTGCGTGATTTTTTTAAACCCAAAATATTTTCTAAATAACGAAATATGAAGTTATTAGTGGAGAAATTCCGTCTGGATGACAGCGGACTGACGCTCCTAAAATATACGACAGGTCCGGACCACTCGTAAATTTTGTTCGTATCTGAATAAATTCGTAGGATACGAAAACATTGTTGGATGCCACAAATGATCCTAAATCACTCGTACGCACAGTATAAGAACAAATCCGTGCGTACGAACGGTTCGTGCATGAGGGCCATTCTTCCAAAACTTTGAAGCCTGTTTTCTCCCTAATCTTATTTGCAGATTGCCAACATTGAAATGGCTGTATCTTCTTCATTTTTTTTTTGAGCGACATGTGTTTGGCATCATCGGATAGCTTAGAACCCACACTTTAAGATTCTGTAAATAACTCAAAATGACCCAGGGGAGACTTGTTCCTGGTTTTGCCACGGCCAGTCACATTTGTATATATATTATATATATATATATATATATATATATAGTATATATATATATATATATATATATATATGATCTCATATGAGAAGACAGAGAGAGAAAGAAAGAAAGATAGGAGAACAAAGAGAACATGAATGCGCATTCAATGGAGACAGCATACAACCTGATGGGTTGGTCCCTCGTGGCCTGCTTCTGCGTTGTCTGTTGGAGGAGGGAAACTTATATTTTTATACTCTTCTGTGGGGCGTTTTCTGCTCTCAACCAATAAGAGAAGTTTTGCTTTGTTTTCTTGTAGGGTGTTTCCTGCCTTAACCAATAAGAGCAGTTTTGCTTTGTTTTCTTGTCCTACCCCACTGCCAGAAAGCTTCTGTTCTGGTTTACCCAGGCCTCAGGGGGTTTCAGCTTACTCTGGTTTCCAAAACTAAATATACAGCAATGCTGAGCACCCACAAATCACACACACACTAGTAGACCACCAAGTGACCAATCAGTGCAACTGGACACCAAACCACACCAAAGACACACATATATTAGGGCTGTTCTGACACTCCCTGGCTGAGCAAACATGTAGAACCAGAGAGAGACTGGTCATTTTAACATTGTTTGAAAACCCCTTTTGGAGAATAAAAATACGAAGAATAAAATATATTTTATTTCATAACAAACCCTCTTTGGACCTCAATTCCTAAGGGCCATCCCAAAAGAAATAAAATCACACACCTAATAACGCAACTAAACGCACATATACACAATATTCAATCTGTTTTTTCAAAATCCTCTAAGTTATAATTTTTTAACAAAAGCAGTTGTCGCATCTCTCCAGGATCCCTTTTTTCCAGGGTGGACGTGATAAGTCTAACCGTCAAAGACCTTAAACAATGCACGTAGCAGCACCCGCAAGTTATAAGTATGCCTAAGAAAATAGCCAATGATACCATTATAGATACAAACACCTGTTTCCAGGGACCGAAGATCTTTATCAGCCAATCGTCCATTGGGTCGTCCAGACCTGAATGAATTTATTAATATGCAAATTGTAGAATATAAGGAAATATATGCAAACTATGAACGATAATAATAGTAAGCGCTTAGGATATTGCAGAATTATGAACCTTAACGCCAAAATTACACCACACGCGTTACGGCTCCGGTCCGACCTCCGCAGCAAATACGCACCCATTATAATCAATGACAGAGTTTACACTGGCTCCGCACGGCGGCGGCGAGCTGCGGAGAGCGGACGGCAGTCCGTCAAAATTAGAAATTTTTCTATTTCTGCCGGACGCCGGAGCTGTGCGGAGTCAACTTTTGAAGATTACGTCGCACCAACAGGAAAAGGAACGAGCACAACTTCCGTATTTACAAAATAAAATCACCACGGGCGGACTAATCCTAGCTCTATACGGATTTATTTGTACAAAAATGCTTTCAAACTATCATTTATGACTACGCCTACAAACGCAATACAATAAATAAATAAATAAATAAAGTATTTTATTCTGAAATGTAATACCTCACTTCCTGTTGCTCAAACCATGTCCTGTCGCTCATTTACGAGAGAAGATCAAGGCAGCAGTCTCTACTGTTGTTCTCCTTCTTCCACCGAATGAATTGTTTTGTTCTGACTTACTTATTTATCACTTGATTTATCGCGCGATCCCGCAAATCCCGCGCATGCGTCTAGGAGCGGCGCATGCAGGCGGACCTGAGCTGAGCGGAGGTAGTGGAAATTGGAGTTTGAGACGCTCAGCTGCGACCTGCGGAGCGGAGCGGACCGCAAGTAGTGTAATTTTGGCGTAAGTTCCCAAGTTCCTCCTCCAGCAGCAAGGCAGTTGTCTCCCTTGAACACACAAAAATAGAGAAAGAACACAAGATTTATATCACCATCACAGAAACATTAATATACTTTTTGAATGTGCCACATGTACTCAGGGGCATTCCCCTGGCATTGCTCGAGAATGTCCTCCTATGTCCCCGAGTTTTCTTCGTGTTATGTGAAACTAATATGTAATGTTTTTATCGTTCTAGGTGTCTGTTCTATGTGTGGATATTCCAGCACCGAGTGGCCCCATTAAACAGAGTCTTTCTGGGCCCGCACGCAACTATACTCGGCTACTTTGGTCTACCAAGGCATGAGAGTTCGAATGCGACCTCTTCTTGTCGTCCAGCCCAATCCTTTAGCTCCTTCCTGGTTCACGGGCTGGAGCACACTGAACCGTGTGGATCCCCTGGCATTGACACGCACTGCCTGTGGTGTGCGTTCAGCGACCCCACACGGGTCCGTACTTGACCAGGGCTGTCTGGTCTTGCCTCCTGTAAAATCTGTTGAGAAAATCTAAACCACAAACTTTCGACTCGTTAGACTACAACAGGGCCTTCTTGGTTTAACCCAATTCACTCATCTAAGAGAAGGCCCAAACATGGGTAAATCCATGTGAGTTAAATTACTCTCTATTGTCTATCCATAAACCCACTCACAATGGTGCTGATAAGTCAGATTCTAAAACGTAAGCCAATTTCTCCAATGTTATATTAAAATTTGTACCCGGAAATGTGCAATAAAACAAAAATAGAGTTCCATCCTTACCCCCTCAGCTGGAGCATTTCCAGGAACCACCTATCATAAACAGAATGTGCCACAGCAAACAACACCCAATAAATTATAAATCAGTAGTACAAAGAATGAATCATGCATGTTAGTAGGGTTTGGAAGAGACTTAATCTTCATTAGGGTTAATTATGAGTAGTTTTGAGGCGGTTCATACGAGTAGTTTTTGAGGCGGTTCATACTTACAAAAATACTGTACCTTTTCACTCAGCTTATAGCAGAAATTACACACATAAAAGTAACATAGCATGCGGCGGCAGAGCATAATTCACAAAACATTGTACACCTGTGGTTCTATACACCTTTTTCCTGAGTCAATAAGTCACATGTCGTCTCGTCAAGTCAATTGCTATAAATCTACAGAACCATCATATTTCTAAACATCCTCTGATCAGGTCCACTTCAGGTTTGAGTGGTTTGAGCCTGCAGGCCAGGAAACATTTCCAAGG
Organism: Garcialebias charrua; assembly: GCA_038048925.1. Classification (NCBI taxonomy): domain Eukaryota; kingdom Metazoa; phylum Chordata; class Actinopteri; order Cyprinodontiformes; family Rivulidae; genus Garcialebias; species Garcialebias charrua. The sequence continues at coordinate 5,596 of JBBPBX010083236.1, read as the reverse complement.
GGCGTCCCCCATCCTGCTTCACACACATTTCACAGAGGAAAAAAAACAGTGTTGTTAATTGCTCATTTGAAATATGCTTGCATCAATACTCCTTCCTCCATGACATGATTAAAGAAAATAAAACGTTCAAGACCGATGCCGCCTCAATATCAACGCAAGTGAACTTTGTTTATAACGCCAATTTATCAGTTATCCTTATTATTCTTTGTATACTAAAATGTATTTACCATCTTTTAGTTAATTAGTTATTTCTAGGAACATTTGTCAACCTAGTTGTTTCTAGGAAACATTTACAATCTAGTTATTTCTAATTAGTTATTTCTAGGGACCAATTCCAACCTCTCTATTTTTAGAAACATCTGTCAGCCTCTTAACCCCCTTTTGAAACAAAACTCTACCTTGTTTCAATTATGCCAAAGTTATTTGGTTAATAAATTGGAAATTGTGTCTAAATTTACCATCCTTTAACCTAAGCACTAGTGTCAGATGTTTCCTAAACCTCAGCCTATTGCCACCACTAATTTGGTTTTCACAACCATATAGCTAACTATATTCTACGATATCATCTCATTTTCTTTAAAATTATAATCATTTACCAAAATGTACCCCTTGTGACACATCAGATTCTGCACTCCGCCAAGGATAACTGCAAAAACAAAAATATAAAAGTTAACTCGTTTTAGGGTCAGGAGCTGGGGTCATTTCCCTTGCTTTCCTTAAGCTTCACCACAGAGTTACAGGAACCAGAAAAAGCAAGTCGTCAGATCCACCTGAGCACAGTATAACTAAGAATCATGAAGCCCGCGCTGGCAGGCCCTCAATGTGCCTATGTGTTTCATTTAAAAAAAAGCATCATAGCAACGGTAGTTTTGATCCCGGCTACTAAGATCAACGACAGATCCTCACAGATCAACATGGGTGCGGCCTTTGCTGGTATGAGTGACTTCAGGACCATTTGTTCTCTTGTCTGTTTGGAGAACGTGTTCAGCTTTCTCTTGTTCCAGCCCCCAGTGAGACGTTCACTGGGTTCTGATTCTCGTCAGGATCCCCCCAAATCCGGACCGTATGTTCTGGCCATTTGTGTCTGATGACCATGTTTTGACAGTTCTTTGAGAAAGTCTTTGCCTCTGCTCGGCTGAAAGTTTCTGTGGACAGTCTTTTGTTCTTTTGGTGCCTTTGTTGTTTTCAGTCGTTCCTTGCGTAAGCCCCTCAAAAGTTCTTTGAGCAAGGTTGCATATGAGTCCAGCCATGTTGTTGTTGTTCTCAGTGAAGTCACAGTGAGTCAGTTTCTGGACACACCTTCATATTAAATCTGATCCGATCTGATCAATAACCACAGTAGCTGAGATTCAAAAGTCAGATGCTGCATGTGTTTTGACAGAGGCCTATCTTAATGCATATTTACCATTATGTGTTCTGTATAGATGAGGTGGGATTCATAAGACTCACTCTTGCCGTTCCATCAACACTGTTCAATGAGGCTATTTAAAAAATTAAAAAATTAAAAAATCATTAACAGACCAGGATCAAATTAATTTTCTGTTAACAATCTTTATTATGGATCCTTCGACGGAGGCATCTTTTAATCTGATCTGCACAACAGATCCAAAACATTAGTTTACCTAAAAGTGAAATAATCAATTTTACCCTGAAATCAAAAAATACTGTAGCCTACTTTTATTTCAGAACGTACAATGTACGGTCTTCTAAGACCCCCTTGCTAGTATACAGTCTATGATAATTAGCAAATTCCTTGAGCCTTCTAAGATCTGCCTTCTTGTTGGATTTATTTATGTATCGTGTATATTTTCATGTCTAAACGGCACCGCTAGATGCCCTCCTAAATTGTCAATTTGAAATTATTAAGCTCAGTGGCTCATTTATTCAAAGTAAAAATATGGGCTCGTTCATTTTGGCCTGTTGTTCCAGGTATCCAGGGGTGTCAAACTCATTTTGATCTGGGGGCCGCATACAGCTTAATCTGATCTCAAGGGGGTCAGACCAGAATACTCATTCCAAAAGTCCACTTTTTTTCTCTTTGTATTAGTGCAAAGAATAAATAAATTATAAAAATATTAACATTAAATTAATTGTCCTTTTACACTTTTACTCAGTTTAACATTTAAGTGCATTACATATTAAAAAACTGATCAGTGATTGCACGTTTTAAAACATTTATTCAACAAACTGTTTTGTTAAATACCCTGATGCATGCTCAATAATCCAGGTAGAAAAATCTAAAAAAGCTAAATCTGGGCCTCTGGACATTAAAAAAAACAAAAACAGTTTTGTTAAAACCCTTTCCTGCATGTTAAAAATACATCAAAATTTAGAAATGAATGAATTTTAAATCCATTTTTCACATCTAGGAAGCAACTAGTCGATTTTTAAAATCCAATAGCCTATATGCCACGGGGGGGCGTGACGTACTTCCGGCAAAATGCAACACCTACCCGCCACTTCCGGTTCCCATCCACCTCCGCTGTTGTCAGCTTTAGCTCCTAGTAGCTTACCATGACAACAAGCCGAAACGGGAAGCGGCTGCGCGCTACCGGCACTACACGTGAGTACCGTTGTGTCCGCCCACCGGTGGGAACAGCTGTTCCGCGGGGGGGTTTCGGCGAACATATATCGCGGCTATCCGTAGGGGGAACGTCGCCATAATTTTATATGGTTTTATATGTGTATAGAGTTGTTATTGGTGTGTATGCTGATGTTTTATTAATTGTATTTAGTCATTTATGTTCGTGTCTTTCCCGCTAACCGGAAGTGCGCTGTCTGTGTAATGACTACGGAGGTGCTGGAACAGAAACCCGTGGCATATAGGCTATTCTCCACTTATTATAAATTGAGATTCAATTTATGTCCTCAATAGATTAAAATTAAAGGTGTATTTAATCAGGACCTGATTGTGAGGGCTACTCCCTCTCCAGCACTTTGAGATTTTTATTAATGAAAAGTGCGTTATAAATTGAATTCATTATTATCAATATTTATTTTTCTTCAAACCCCAATCTGTCCTCTTCTTTTATTCATCTGACTCCAAACAGTTATTAAAATCTGCACCTGCATCCTTTTACTTTTATTAAATGTTTCAGAACGAATAACCCAACTGGATGACTAAATTAAATCACAAATAAAAGTGACTCCGACCTGTTTTTGGCTTTTCTAGAAATTATTATGCTCCTGTCTGCAGTACCTTTTTTCGTCCATCAGTGGTCTCCATTATACTCAGGCTCAATGTTGCCAGCTGTACGATAATTTTGCCCTCTGTACGATGTACGATCAATAATCCCGAAAAAGGCCAAAAATACAATAATTTCGCCATTCTGTGAACGTGTAGTTGTGATCGGTTTCCATCAGCCCGTCGCAACTGTCCGTCAGAGTTTTTTGTGAACCCTGAAGACGTCTTTAAATTCCAGCTAATCGTGCTTTTCCAAATGTGACAGAAGAATTTCTGTAGAGCTCATTAATTACCACCAGACAATAATGCGTATTAATGTCTATGGTTCCCCCCAGTACTGACGCCACAAAGCTGTGAGTGCCTGTTAAACGCTACAGTATTCAACAATAGAGTGACTATCGAGCATACTTATTTTGTTTATGATGGGTGTACGATAATCCTACATTTCTCACCTGGCAACCCTGCTCAGGCTATACATGTACACGAAACGACTGTGTCTTTTGCGTCCGGGGTCAACGCTCACAAGACGTGTACATTCACTGGAACTATTCACAAAAGTACGTCTTCCAGATTGGTAATCCACTTTCTCTGCTTCTTATATTGGAAAATGCAAGTATGATGCGTTCGGTTCTACCTCCTCACGTCCTATACACAAATTATAAGACGACGTCTCGTGAACCACGTCGAACCTAGTGGCTCGTTAGCTTTGCTGTTAGCTGCTAAGTTCGTCTACAAAAACTAAATTTGGATTATTTAAAGTCGATATTGTTTATCTACACGACGCGCCACTGTACGCTTTGTTAGCGAATCCGATGTGAGCTGTCTACCGTTACAAAGTTATAAAATGTCCGCTGTTAGGCAGCTATGCTATGCTAACGGGAGGTCCCACTGCAATTTCCAAATTTCCCGGTTGTTTAAGTGTTATAACCTAAAATTATTGAGATAGAATGTCATAATCCTTTTTGATCAATCCTTCCAACCGTGAAGGTTCATTCGGCCCTAATTCATTTATCTCGAACTGTCCGCAAATATTTTATTTGTTTATTCAAAAAACTGTTACCAGTCCTGAGGCCTTCTAGCCTGGTTAAAACTAGACTCCCGTTCAGAGCTGAGCTGAAGTTCAAATTTTTTCATTTCACCCACATTCACGCTGTAGAAAATGATCTAATCCTGTTATAATGGAGAAGTGTAAACTTCCGGGGCCTTTCTGGGTGGAGTTTGCATGTTCTCCCCGTGCATGCGTGGGTTTCCTCCGGGTACTCCGGTTTCCTCCCACAGACCAAAAAACATGCTTGTTAGGCTGATTGGTGACTCTAAATTGACCCTAGGTGTGAGTGTGAGAGTGGATGGTTGTTTGGTGTGAGTGAGACAGGTCCCTCTTGTAAATGAGTCCCCGTGACTCAACGAGGCTAGCCTGTATAAATAAAGGTTGAATGAATGAATTTTAATGTAATGTTTATTCTGTGTTTCAGGAGATCCGCACCAGCTACTGTACTGAGGAGGTGAAGACTACTTTTGTTACTCTATTTAACTGCTGTGTCTAAATAAAACTGTTCTAACCTCAGCGCCTCAATGTTTGTTTCATATTTAATCCTCAGATAGCTTGTGACAAGTTTAAGAAGAAAAAGCAATCCATAAATATGTCATACAGGCTAAAAATACAGTAATCATTATTTTCCTCCTTCTGTTTTTGAATTCTTTAAAGTCCATGACTCACCATGTTTTCAAATTGCATCGCCATTATTTATTTGTTTATTTAAAAATAATACAGGAGCGTTTATTTATATTGTAGAGAAATAACGCTAAATGTGTTATTTCATGATTCATAGCAGATTTTTAGCAAAAGCTCCGGGAAGATCTGCCCCTCTCTTTTTTCTCTCCCCGTGGGTCGGGAGTTCAGAAAGGTAGCCGCGCAACGGAGCTCTAAGCGCGCGTGCTCCACGCAACAAGGCTGGACAGAACCGAGCCCTGAGTCAACGAAAAGAACTTCAAAGGTAACAGCAGAACGGGGAGCCAGGGAGAAGACGAGAGAAGCCGCGCGGCTCTTGCTCCTCTCTGGGCAGAAGCTGAGAGGCTTTGAGAGCAGCGAGCAACAGTCTGCAACGGTGTTATATCTTATTAAAACGTCTATAAAATAAATAAAAAATAAAAACAGAGCACTGGTCCAGTTGTACACACAAATGCACCAAGAAATATGCAGTTTTAACTCCCTTTTTTTTTTTTTTCTGAAACTCTCCTCCATGTCACACACACACCAAGCCTATTAATCTTTATTGATACTGGAACAACCGGAACTTTTTTCTTGTAATTCATCCACGCAGTTGGCCTTATAGTTCTTGACAAAAGACAAACATGAAAGACAATGGACAGGCCAACTTTTGCACTTCATTCACGCGAGACTCTGACACCATG
>JBBPBX010083234.1:0-15568 GCA_038048925.1 Garcialebias charrua | reverse complement strand
AAAAATGCCAAGTCATCTGTTTACATTTAAGAAAATGATCAAAACAAATGTGTTAAAAAATATATATATGAAATAGCGTAATGTGTATTGTATTAGTTAGAAAATTAGAAAGAGTTAGTCATTTTGTACTGTTGGTTGAAGATTATTATTGTTTAATCTGATTGTTGGAAAAAGTTGGTTGAAGATTATTATTGTTTACATGGTTGATTATTATTGTTTAATCTGATTGTTGGAAGTAAGGGGCAGATATAATAAGATTTATTCTTCTTTCTGCTACCTTTCATTTTTTATATTTTGTACATTATCATTTATGAGATTGTCTTGTATTGTTTCTTTTGTAAAAAAAAATGAACAAATTTAATAAACATAAACATAAACAAAAGCCCCCAAATCGTTTTATTTTATATTATTTACATTAAAACCCAAAAGATAAAGAAAATAAAACCATATCTCATAGTATATGAAAGAATACATAAAATAAAAGGTGGCAGAAAGAAGAAGAAATCTTATTTTATCTTCCCTCTTTTTCAAAAACAAAACCAGTTCAAACAATCAATTCAAACAATAATCTTCTATAAGTAACAGAGCAAAAAGCTAACCTAACTGTACTAGTTATTTAAGTTACAGAATTTAATGCATTCCATTATTTGTTCCTATTTTTGGTATAAATATCAAACGATGCAAAAAAATTGATACAATTAGGAACCTAAAATTATTGTTTTAAATAAATGTTCTATTTGTTTACAATGTTGTTTAATGTTTTAGTTTAAAATTATTGTTTTAAATAAATGTTCCATTTGTTTACATTGTTGTTTATTCTTTTCAGCTTGTCACTAAATTTATGACACTTTTAATAGAAAAAATTGTTTCTGAATCAAAAGTCGTTTCTGAATCTTAAATCGATTTTGAATCGAATCGTGACACCAAAAATCGGAATTGAATCGATTCTCCAGACACTGAGAGATTCACACCCCTACATACAATAATTACTTTATGAGTGGTTCATTAAAATTTGTCCAGTGGATCAAAATATTTTTGCTAAAAGCAGACAACTGAACAAAAACTAACAAAGACAAAGTCATTATTTTCTGCCTTTGACTTTTAGTCAGCAAACGACAAGTTCATAAAGTTTGCAGTACGTTGTCAACAAAAGTACAAAAACTGAGAAATGAAGAAATAAAAAGTATTCTGTCTGTTGTACCATTTAAAACATTGTTGCTCCACATGTGAGTGAAGCACATCTGCAATTTCTCTACAGATTGACTGCCTGAAGATCTGTTCTCGTCTTCAAGCTCAGCTCCCATCAGGATAAACAAACACACCCACCAGAACAGCCGGTGCACACACGCGTTTCACTACACAGCTCCCCTCCCTCAGCAGCCAGTCGCTGCCAATCATCCAGCCGACACCAGCCATTTTAGCTGCTAATCACTCTAATTGAGGTAATGAAATGCTGGGCCAGGTGGACTGGGCGAAAACAAACACAGCTGAAGATGGCTGCATTTGTGAGCTGCAGAGTGGGGCTGCCTGCAGCATTTGGGGCTGAAACTTACTCATGAATTTTAAATTTATGTTTGCAAAAAGCCACTGGCGTGGAGGATGGAGGGATTCACTCCTGCACCAACAACCCACATACACACACTGTTACTCTCTGCTGTCTTTTTATCACTGTTCTGATGAGACATCATATTTACAAGATCAGGCATCAACATACTCACAGTCATGAAGAATCTATTGACTATCAGGACCTCTGGGGTTTTATGGGGAGCTCAGCTGATCAAATTTAGGCTTCACACGATAATAAAATTTACAACTTTTGTTGTAATTGTTGCAACATTAGATTTCATATTAAACATTAGTTCAAATATCTTGAAGCAGGGTTCTCTGGAAAGGTGCAAACAATCAATATCTTACATATTGCAATATATAAGATTTTGATTGTACAGTATGTAGAATGCAGTTACAGAGCAGGGGTGAGCCACTACCTTGAGGGCCACCACCCTGCATGTTTTAGATGTTTCTCAGCTCGAGTACACCTGATTTGAATAAATGGGTGATTAAAATGCATCTGCAAGACATGAAGAGGTAACTAAACCATTGAATTAGGTGTGTTAGAGCATAAAAACAAGTAGAACATGCAGGATAGTGGCCGATGGTGGAGAGAAGGACGGAAGCAACAACAGCGTTCTGGCGGTCTGTTTAAAACTTTTCTATTTTGTCGGCGGTTGGCAATAGCTGGTTTGTGACTGGATCAGGATGTTAGGACAAATGTAGATGAGGATATGAATTCAGATGACTGGATTCCAGCATCTAACAGAAAGGAGTACAAGATGAATAAAACACTACCTAGCAAGAGTAGTAAAGGGACTGGGGAGAAATAAGTTCAGATGAGAGAGAGAGAGGGGTGCTCGCAAAAAGATTGGGAGGGAGGAGATCAAGTGATATTGAAATTTAGAAAGGAGGATGAACATGTTAACATTAGTCCAATAGCAATATCCAGAGCACTGAAGAAAAAGATAGGTGTCAATGCAAATTGACAATGTGTGTAAAAAAGTAGTGTTTGACAGAAGGATTCTTGGAGAAAATAGGATGGGTGATAACTGGGATTCCAATGGGTGAAGATTTGGAAAACCTAAAACGAAGCCTTAATGGAGGGGAAATAAATACTGTACAATAAAACGACTGATGAGAAATAAAAATGGTCAAAAATAGAAAGCATGTCAGTGCTTCTAGAGTTTAAGGGATTGGAACTACCGGATAAGGTCAAGATTGGCAATTGAATTTCCCGGTTAGGGCCTACTGTATATTCCCCCACCACTGCGTTGCTTCAAATGTCGAAGATACAGGCACATTGCTGCAGTTTGCAAAGGAAAATACTGTAGAGGTGTCCCAAATGTGGTGTTGATCACAAGTTTGAAGAATGTGAAGATGATGTGCAGGGAAAGTGTTGCAACTGTGGCGGTCAACACAGAGTGACATCTAGGGAATGTGAAGTTAGGAAAAGGGCGGTGGAAATTCAACAAATTAAAACGGTTACTAATGTAAGCTATGCAGAAGCAGTAAAGATGGTGCAAAGAAAGCATGAAGATTTGAGAACTCCCCATAAACCATCACCTGAGAAGAGTCAAAGAGAAAGAAAAGATTAAAGACTCATAGTGGACAATCTGATTTTGTTCATCGCTTATGTGATGAATTGCACTGATCAGGTCAAACATAAAACAGAAAAAATAAAAATTATTGTAAGAGGAGCAGAGACATTCTTGGGAATTAATGATCTTTCATGGGAAAAAGTTACAAAAAAACTGGAGGCAGATGGGAAGTCAGGTGAACCAAATGATAGGACAAACTGATTATTTTACAATGGAATGCAAGAAGTCTTATAGCAAATGACCAGGAATTCAAAGGATTTATTAAACAGCTTAAAGAGAAACCAGATATTATTTGTGTTCGGGAAACATGGCTGAAACCCACACTGGATTTTGTTAAAAGGGTTTTGTTAGCTTACGGAGAGACAGGGGAGAGGGAAATGGAGGGGGATGTATAACATTTATTAAAGAAGGAATACAATACAGATTAAAACAGACAGGTATTGACTTGGAATATATAGTAGCTAAAATATGGACTGAAAATGGAAAAATTAAGATAGTAAATTTTTACAATCCATGCAAAAAGCTTTCTGTGGAAACATTAAACTGCCTTAGATGAAAAATGTATTTGTTGCAGGGATTTTAATGCACATAATACACCATGGGCTACTTAGGATGATGAAAATGGAAGGGTGATTGAAGAAATAATGGAGAATAAAAATTTAGTATGTCTTAACAATGGACATGGAACAAGAATCAATTCTAGAAATGGTTCAGAATCAGCTATTGATCTCACCATAGTTTCTGACACATTAGCAGCTAAACGTACATGGCTGGTTGTTTTAGACACAACAGTAGGAAGTGATCATTATCCAATAGTCACAACAGTAAACTTTACATTGAAAAACTGTGAAAGAGTACGAATACAAAGATGGTTATTTAATAAAGCTAAATGGGATACAGTATGTTTAAACATATTAGTGATCAAAAATGAGTAAAATTAATATTAATCAAAATGTTGATAATTTAAATACAGGTAGTTGCATTTGTGAAACAATCCTAGAGGTAGCAAAATAAACTATTCCAATGTGGTGGAAATAGGAAAAAGATTGTGCCATGGTGGACATAAGAATGTGACAAAATCATTAAATCTCAAAATAAAGCTTTCAAATTACTAAAAAGAAATCACAACTTCCAAAATTTATTGAATATTTGATTTGATTTTATGTTTATTTATTCATTTTAAAAGAACGATACAAAACAATTTAATCAGATACAAGAATACAAGTAGGATAAAATGAAAGGAGCAGAAAGAAGATGAAATCTTATTATATCTGCCCCTTATTTCACAATTTGTTCAAACAATGATAACCTTCAAACTACATCACAAAATGAATAACTCTACTTAATTTTTCTAACTGTAATACACAAACACACTAAGCTACATCATATATAGTTTTTGAGCAAGTCCTTTTTGACCTTTTTCTTAAATGTATACATTGATTTTGCATTTTTAACATCACTCTCCAGAACATTCCACAATCGAACTCCCTGAATTGAGGTAGACCGTCCCTTTAAGCTGGTTCTGAATTGTGGTTTGATGAATATCTCTGTCCCTTTGAGATTGTAATAACTTTGTCTTTTTATAAAATTTCTTTGGATATTTAAAGGTAATGTGTTATTATGAGCCCTTTACATAACTGATAAAATACTCTATTCTACCAATTCCTGGAATTTCAATACATTTAGCTGAAGAAACAAGGTGTTTGATGGGTGACTGAAATGTTTTCTGGTGATTACTCTTACAGCTTTTTTTGTAAAATATAAACAGGCTTTGTAATTGTTTTGTATGCTTTTCCCCAAACCTCAATACAATAGATTAAATGTGGAACAATGATTGTGTTATACAACATATACAGAGTTTTATCAATTAAAAAAATCCCTGACTTTATACAGTACTGCACTTGATCTAGCTATTTTTGTTTTAATGGAATTTACATGATGTTTCCATGTCAGTTTGTCATCAATGATAACACCCAGAAACTTCACTTCACACTTTACAGATCACAACATCTTCAATTTCAAATGGATCGTCAACAATTCTCTTTTTGTTACTGAATATCATGTAATTAGTTTTATCTAAATTCAAAGATAATTTGTTTAGTTTAAACCAAGTTTGTATTTTTATAAATTCTGTTTTCATCATATCCAAAATCTGTTTTATGTCTTTACCCGAACAGAAAAATGTGGTGTCATCGGCAAAAAGAACACATTTAAGGAGTCCTGACACATTTACCAAGTCATTCACATATAAAATAAATAACTTTGGTCCAAGCACAGAGCCCTGAGGAACTCCACAAGTGATATCACGGAGGTCAGATCTAACATCATTTATTTGCACAAACTGTTTCCTATCTTTCAAATAGCTAGATACCCACTGTAATGCTGGTCCTCTAATACCATATTTATTTAGTTTTTCAAGGAGAATGGTGTGGTCAATGGTATCAAATGCTTTTTTAGATCAACAAAAACACTAACACAGTACTGTTTATGATCGACAGCATTAGTTATTTGTTCCATTAAATCCATGAGAGCCATTGATGTAGAGTTTTTTCCTCTAAACCCATACTGACTGCTACTTAAAATATTTTGTTTATCAATAAATTGATCCAGTCTGGTCACAAATAGTTTTTCTAGAATTTTTGAGATCTGTGGTTATAAGGATATTGGCCTATAGTTATTGAATACACATTTATCACCATTTTTAAAAAGAGGAATTACCTTTGCTACTTTCATGTTATCTGGAAATATTCCTGTTGAAAATGATAAATTGCATATATATGTAAACGGTTCAATAACATAACTCATTATTTCTTTTACGAACATCATATCCATGTCCACCCAGTCTTTTGATCTCTTGTCTGAGAGATTTTTTACCATTTTCATAATTTCCTCTTTGTTAGTTCCATTAAGAAAAATACTGTTGGTGCAACTTTTAATTGAATGACACACATTATTATCTACTTTTGGTATTTTAGCTGCAAGGCTTGATCCAATAATTACAAAATATTGATTAAATTCCTTTACAATATCATTCTCATCATGTATTTCTTCATCATCTTTCACAAAATATTTTGCAATGTTCATTTTCGCTTTAAGATTTTTAGAACATCATTTATAACTCGCCATGTTATTTTCGTGTCACCATTACTTTTGTTTAATAAATCACTATGCTGTAGTATTCCTTCTTGCATTTTCTTATAATCATTACCAATTTATTTTTATGTTTTTCTTCAGCTTGTTGTGTTCTCATTTTTAAGAAACATGAATACAAGTAATTCTTTTTTTACAAGCATTTCTCAACCCTTTAGTCATCCAAGGTTGGTCGACAATATTTCTTTTTCTATGATTTCTTTGCACACAATTCTTTTCATACAGAGCTTCTAAAATGTTCATAAATTCCTCATATGATCTGTTAACATCATCAACATAGACGTCCTTCCAGTTTTGTTTCTGTAAATCATCTTTTAATTGATCCATAGCTTTTTTGATGTGTTTATTACTTTTTCTTAATTGTAACTTCTTTTGTAATGCTTTGATCATTTCTATAGATAGTGAAAACTGGTAAATGATCACTTAAATCAGTTGTTAAGATATCACCTGTCACATCCTCTTTTGTTATATTTGTGAAAATGTTGTCAATTATCGTAGCACCATGAGTTATGATTCTTGTTGGTTTTGATATCAATGGATAAAGATTTAAACTATACATTGAATTTAGAAATGTGCTGATGTTATTTGAATCTGTTTTATTTCCCAGGTCAATATTAAAGTCTCCACACAAGAAAACTTTTTTATTGAAACTCTTTTCCAATAGTTGCATGATTTTATCGGTGAAAATTTCTATATTTGATCCTGGTGATCGATATACATAACTTATGGATATGTTTTTAGCATTTTTGTTTAATATTTCTATTGTTATTATTTCCATAAGATTGTCAACAATTATTGACATTTCTTTAATTATTTTACATTTTATTTCATTTTTAACAAATAGAGCTACTCCACCACCTTTTTTATTTTTTCTGTTTAAATGATATAAGTCATAACCTTCGATGTGAATATTATTTGTGTTATCATCATTAAGCCATGTCTCTGACAGTGCTATTAAAGTAAAAGTTCTGTTTAACTGTTTTAAATAATCTGTTATTTTGGATAGATTTGCATTTATACTTCTGTTATTGATGTGAATAATAGAGAGATCTCCATTTGTTATATTGATGTCATTAAACTGTTCTTCATTATAATATTTGCAGTCTTTTATAGCAAGATAAAAATGTGCATCAACCACATCTTCAACATTGTTTATTTTAAACTCTGAGTCTTCATTTGTTGTTGTCATGATTTAATGTGTTTGTTTGTTTGTTAATTTTTGCCAATTTTTTGTGTATGAGCATGTGTTAGTGATTTGTGATTTGTCATCTTTGTGTTCATCTAAATGTGTCTAAGTCTTTCAGATCTTTTATTATTTTAGCTTGAGAACTTTCCTGTACTTTGATCCATATGTTTCCGTTTCTTGTCCAAGTTTCTGCTATTTTTTTGTTCTTTCTCAACAACCTTGCTTCACGTGCAAATACTTCACGTGAATATAAATAAATTGCAGGCTGAAGTACGGAGGACAATTAAAAGTGCAAAGAAAGAGTTTTGGACATCCTTTTGTAATTTGGTTGGAAGAGAAACTGCTATTAGTCAAGTTTGGGAAATGATTAGAAAGATGAATAGGATTAAAAAACAATATGGATTACCAGTTTTACATGAAAATGAGAGAACAGCAATTTCAGACCAGGAAAAAGCTAAAATGTTAGGAACAAACTTTAGCAAGATTCATAGTTCAGAAAACATTACTAAAGAAAGGCAGCGAAGGAGCGAAATGACTTTAGTTGAAAATGAACACTTATTAACCCAACATGATGAAACTTCAGATTTTCTAAATGTAGCATTTTCAAAATCAAAACTGAATCAAGCAATAAATAAATTCAAAGAATCCGCTCCAGGCAATCGTTATACGATGATATATCATCTTAGTGATTCATCCAAAAACCTACTGCTTTAGCTCTATAACAAAATATGAGAGAAAGAGGAAATACCACAAAGTTGGAAAGAAGCCATAATAATTCCAATATGCAAACCAGGGAAAGATTGTACTAACCCAGGTAGTTACAGACCTATTTCATTAACATCCACCATCTGTAAAATCATGGAGAAAATGATAAATAATAGATTGACAATATCATATAGAGATGAAAGGTTACTTAGCTGACAATATCATATAGAGATGAAAGGTTACTTAGCTGGATACCAAAGTGGTTTTAGGGTAGGAAGGAATACAATGGATCCAGCTTTAAGTTTAGAACATGAAATAAGGAGAGCTCAAGTAAATAAAGAAAGTGTTGCATCAGTCTTTTTTGACATTGAAATGGCATATGACATGGTGTGGAAGGAGGGGTTGTTAATTAAACTTTTTAAATTGGGTATTTCGTGTTGTATGTTTAAATGGATCAAGGACTTTTTGTTGGGCAGAACTATCCAAGTTAAAGTAGGAAAGAGCTATTCTCAAAAATATTTTGTTGAGAATGGGACACTTCAAGGAAGTATAGTGAGTCCTCCACTATTTTCTATAATGATCAATGATATGTTTTATGAAATTGGAAATGAGGTTGGAGTTTTTCTTTTTGCGGACGATGGAGCAATTTGGAAAAGAGGAAAGAACTTGGAATTTATTGTTAAAAAATGCAGGAGGCTATTACAAAAGTAGAAGAATGGTCATATAAGGTCAGGGGCTGAGGCTGTCAGACTCATGAATAAATAAATAATAAGAATAATCACTGCAAAATATCACAACATGCTGATGCTGGTCTGTTTTCTTGTTGCTGTGTTCATCTGTGACCATCTGCTCATACTGACTCATGTTCGTGCTGCTGTTTATAATGATGTTTTTCTATTACATTAGTGCTTAGTGTATTTCTAGTTGATGTTCCTCCATAGTCAGATCCTAGATGTTATTAATGTTTTTCCTCTCACTTTTTGATGTAGAATGTAACTGGGACCTTGTGTACATAATCTCATTTTCATCACATGTACCACATGCGGTGCAAATGACAATAAAGACTCTCTGACTCTGATAAATGGGGAGTAAAATTTTCAACTGATAAAACGAAAGTAATGTTTTTCACAAGAAAAAGAAATGAATGCAGATTAAAACTCAAACTCTATAACCAGGAATTAGAGAAAGTAACATATATTAAGTTTAGAGAAAGTAACATATATTAAGTTTTTGGGAATGTGGTTAGATGAAAAACCAACATGGAAGATGCACATTCAAAAAAATGTGGATAAATGTAAGAAAGTTCTAAATATAATGAGATGCTTAACAGGAAGTGGATGGGGTGCAGACATAATTACATTAAAACTATTTATATTGGATTGATAAGGTCAATATTAGATTACGGATGTGTGGTATTTGTATCAGCAGCAGATACGGTTCTTAAAAACCTTGATCACATTCAATATTTAGCATTAAGACTTTGTTTAGGAGCTGTTAAAACAACTTCAGTGGCAGCTTTACAGGTAGAAATGGGGGGAAATGCCATTAGAGTTAAGAAGATCCCAGTTATCAGTAACCTACAAGTTTGCAGGGCCATAATCCATTTAATCCATTTCATCCAACACATAACACCCTAAAACCCTAATGGGAGAAGAAGAGGAAAAAAAAGTTTTGGATGGTCAGTAGAACAGAAAGCTGCAGAACTAGGAGTGGCTCAACTTGTTATTAGTCCAACTGTCCCATTACCTGTAATACATCCATGGATTCTCCCCGAAGTTAAAACTGACTTTTCAATACTTGAAAAGAAGAAAGATAAGAAATACAATTTAAATCACCATAGTATACAGTTATATTAATAGCTATTATAATTACGTAGTGATCTACACAGACACATCCAAGGATTCACATGACAAGACAGGAGTAGCATTTGTTATTCCAGAATTTTGTGTCTCAACAAATAAAAGCATTAATGATAGACTATCGGTGTATACAGGAGAAATGCTTGCAATACTTTGAGCAGTACAATGGATAGAGGATATTAGACCACTGAAAACAATAATATGTTCAGATTCAAGCTCATCATTGCAAAGTTTAAATAACAATAACTCAGAGAGTAGACCAGATATTATTCTATATATTCATCAGACACTATATAGAATACAAAATATGGGACTCATAGTAGAATTTTTGTGGATACCGGCACATCGGAATAAATGGAAATGAGATGGCAAATAAAGCAGCAAAATAAGCCACAAAACATATTAATATTGATATGGAAATTAATTTCAGTATATTAGAAACTAAGAACATCGTCAAACAAAAATTGAAAGAAAAATGGCAGAAACAATGGGAGGAGGAACGAAAAGGAAGATGGTTTTATAAGCTACAAAGAAAAGTAGGAGAAATGAGAAGTGGGAGGAAAAACAGGAGACGTGTGACTCGCTGTCCTATTCTCACCGATTTTTAAACCTTTGCACAGATTCCTGACGTCATCTTAGCTTGCCCCTGTCATTTTGTCACATCATGAATCCAAAATTAGAATGTCACTTTCTGAGTCATTGTTGCAGGAAACACAACGCGGGAATAAGATGTGTATGTAAAATCTTACAGATAGTCATTCCTGTCTGTATAGATGCTGGATGACTCTACTCCCTTCCTGCTTCAGTTTCTTGAGACCAGCCTTATTTAAGTCAGAGAGCACTGCAGCAATAAGGCCACAAATATTGAACCTAACAAGAGAGGAAGTCTGGTCATCTGTTGGTGCAGCGAAATGGCGTCAGGATCTAGATAATCAAATATTATATTGCTGAGAGGAAATGTCTTTCAGTGTCATTAGAGTTTGTGTGTGCTGCCTCCAACAGGCCAACTACAAATGAGCCATCGATGATGTCAGCTGAATTATTAAACAACCTCTGTAAACCGAGTTAGCACCTCGCCATTAATCATTTGAAGAAACAAATGGTCCGACAGCATCAACTGAGAGAAAAAAGAAAGAATGAAATTCAGCTTACTTGGAGAGCTCTTCTTGTTTGTCTTAGGGGCCAGATGGAGATGGAGTGTGTCCTAACTAACATGAGGATTATATGATGAGAGGTGATAATCCAGCTAAATATGTCTGGATTAAAGATGGACCTGGTTCTTCAAGAGTAACGGGGGCAACACATCTAATGATACAAGTGTGCACCTATGATTGTGTTTTATTCTTATCTAAATTTAAAGCCAGTTTTCAGTCTTTTTAAAGTGACAGGGAAGGTAACAATGAATATCTTATCTGTTGTAGATAGCAGTTTGAACAACCCTAGTTTATATAAACAGAGTTTATGTCCAACCAGATTAATGAGCTGACAGCTGGTCCAAGTGAGGACAAGATCAAAGTGGATTTTAAAACAACTCTAATCCTAAAAGCTTCATTGTTTTTAGTTTTTATAAACACTACTTTATTTTCTGTTTTGCTGGAAGAGTCCCAGAGTATACCAGAAATGTAGGTAGCTGCTGCCTTATTCTACCACAAAGTTTTATGTAATGAACTATGTTAAACAACAATGTAAAAAAATTAAAAAAAAACACTATGACTTTTTTAGATTTACGTTGTTTTATGGTGCTTTAAACTTTATTGGGATTGTTTGAATTGTCTGTCCCTGTATAGCACGTTGGTGTGCACTGTCACTGTTTAAAGTGCTTTATGAATAAAGTGGTATGGTATGGCCAATTTCCCGCCTCCCATTTCTGTCCAAAGTGCTGGAGAAAGCAGTTGCTGCTCAGCTGCTGGACCACCTACAGCAACACTCTCTGTATGAGAAGTTCCAGTCTGGATTCAGAGCAGCTCACAGTACTGAGACTGCATTGCTGAGAGTTACCAATGATGTCCTCATGGCTGCTGACACTGGTTCTCCCTCCATCCTTGTCCTCCTTGACCTCACTGCAGCCTTCGACACTGTGGACCATAGTATCCTCCTCCACCGTCTTCATGTGGAGGTCGGTCTCTGTGACACTGTCCTGGACTGGTTCAATTCTTTCCTCTCCAATAGGCTGGAATGTGTTAGCCTTGGCAATGCCACTTCCCAGACAGTCGGTGTCTCCTGTGGTGTCCCTCAGGGGTCAGTTCTGGGGCCCCTGCTGTTTTCCCTCTACATGCTGCCTTTAGGTCAAATTATTAATCAGTTCAACATTTCTTTTCACTGCTATGCCGACGACACACAGCTTTACATCAGGACTGGAGCATCATCATCATCCCTATCTCCATCTTCACTCACTGTTCTCTCTGCCTGCCTGGAGGAAATAAAGGCATGGATGAATCAGAACTTTCTTCAATTAAACTGCTCGAAGACTGAGGCCATATTGATTGGCACCCCTCACCAGATACAAACATCAACTTTAACAACAATCTCCTTCTCTGGTCAAGACATCCCCCTCTCCACCTCTGTTACAAATCTTGGAATAAAAATGGACTCTCATCTTACATTTGAAAATCACATTAAGCATCTGTTTAAAACCTGCTTCTTCCATCTTCGAAACATCTCCAGACTTCGCCCATCTCTGACTTTTCCTGATGCTGAGAAACTCGTCCATGCCTTTGTCTCCTCCAGGCTTGACTACTGCAACTCCCTGTTTATTGGTATCCCTGGCAAAAACCTTCAGAAACTTCAATACAGTCAAAACAGTGCAGCAAGGATGCTGTTGAGAGTTCGTAAATTTGAACATATTACACTAGCCTGGCCCTCGCCTTCCTGCACAGCTCCGCTCAATTCTCATTTCCCTTCACTGCTCAGTCTGGGACTTCTCCCATAGACAACGATTTCTCCGGTAGATTTTTGACCGGACCAATCAGAGAACAGAAGGGGCAGAGTTTTTGGCCCCTAACCCACGCCCCCACCTGTCCCAGCGCAGCCAGCGAGCATTCACATGTTCTCATTCAAAGCGATGCAAAGCGATGCAGGACTGTTTTATATGTGACACAAATGTATTAATTTCCCCTTCTTAATCCCTTATCTAAAGTTTTCGGTAACACTTTATAATAACTACACATTATTTAGCCTTATTTAAGCATTAATAAACATTTAATTAACATTGAAAACATCATTAATTAAGGATGATTCACACTTAATACACTATTAATTAACACACTTATTAACGCTTTATACATAAAGAATAATGAGTTCCAAAACCTACGTACTCAATGTTTATTCATGCTTAATAACTCATGAATTAACTATGCTATCTATATTTGTGAATGCTCAAATTAATGTGCTTTCACCATTAAATGCGTACTAATTGTTAAATAATGTTTGAATTCACTATCTATTAATCCTGCAATGCATCATTAATTAAGGCAGTTGCTAGTAGTTACTTAAGTGTATTTGTGAACCCTTCTAAAGTGAAGACTATTCATGCTTTATTAAGGTTTTGTTAATGTTTAATAAATCCTAAATAGCCACAAGTGTATGAATGTCTGAATGAATGGGTGGATGGTTGGTATTGTAAAGTGCTTTGGGGCTCCTCACAGGGAGCTGGAAAGCGCTATATAAATAAGCTCCATTTACCATTTACAAGTTATTTTTCACTTGTGGAAATCTAAAATGTTTACCCAACCTGGGTCATGAAACACTCAACCTGTAGCAGGTCACTAAAGTGGCAAAAATTGTGTCAAAGAAAAGTAGTGCAAAACATTTTGGTCACAAATCAAATGATAGGATTTTACAACGTTTCACTGACGTTTTTCTTTTTCTGTTCGTGTTGAAGCGGCTGCTTCAACAACCCGCCCGGACAGAAAAAGCTGTGACACAAAACGTGCGTGGTGACGTCGTTGTTACGCAGCGAAACACTCAACCTGTAGCAGGTCACTAAAGTGGCAAAAATTGTGTCAAAGAAAAGTAGTGCAAAACATTTGGGTCACAAATCAAATGATAGGATTTTACGTTTCACTGACGTTTTTCTTTTTCTGTTTGTGTTGAAACGGCTGCTTCAACAACCAGGGTTGCCAGATCTCCAGACCGAAAGAAGCGATCAGCTCCTTCAAAACAAGCACAAACAAGCGACTCGCTCTTTCAAAAAAAGCACCCCATCCCATTGTGTAAAAAAAGGCAGTTTTAAACAGTATAAACATATTTATTATGGCATTACATATAACAAGCAAAATTATACATTAAAGAACGTATTCAGTCTAAAAAATAAAAATACATTTTGCATTTTTCTCCCATCTGTGGTCGTGGTCAGATCCAGTCTTGAAGAGCACGCTCTTTCTCCCAATCTTTATTATATTTTTTTCCATATTTACCCCACTTAGAGCTCATATTAGCGTTGTCTTGTCTAGACATTTCACTAAATTCTTTAGTTTGTAGCAGGTCGCTTTTGTAAATGAGCCCTCGAGGCTCAATGAGATTTACCTGACTAAATAAAGGTTGAATGAATGAATGGACAAAGAATAAATAACAATGTTGCATTCGCGTGTAGTCGGATGTCCCGTGAAGAAACACGGTTTTTAATTTTAAACTCACTTTGAAAGTAATTTTCATTAATTTATCATTTTGTTTGCTAAAAACTAACATAGTTGAATGATACAAGATATATATGTTGTGTCACTATATGCTGCTCATGCTGACTCATCATTAATTGCTCGCGCTTATATAGTTTTACCGGCTCTGACTGTCGCTTGCGCCAACTGCACCTGAACGTAACATCCGCCTTGACGTAACATACGTGGAAGGGGGGCGTGACAAACTACCTACCACTCGCATTACTGCTCGACTGAAAAACAAGCACAAATAAGCGACTCAATGTCCGCGAGAAGCCCAAAAAACCGCCACAAGCGGCTGATCTAATTTGAAAGCGACTCCAGGGGAAAATAAGCCCAATGCCGCTTGAAATAAGCGGACTTGGCAACTATGTCAACAACCCGCCCGGACAGAAAAAGCTGTGACACAAAACGTGCGTGGTGACGTCGTTGTTACGCAGCGCTCACTCCAACAGCAGGCGTTAGCGATAGCAGGCTAATGCCTAGTACCCACTGCCCCCTTTGTCGAGCGGCCGAAGCGGCCGGTTTACATTCAAAGTCTATGGAGGAGACGCGTGGAGTCACGGCGAACAAGGAAGCGGCGCGATTCAAGTGATCGAAGCGGCGCGGGAGGCAGCCTGCACACGCACGCGCGCGTCGCCGTCGAGCCGCCGACGTCCCAAATGTTGATCTCTGGCGGCTCGACGCATCCGGCAAACAGTCGGGAGAGCCTCGCTATCTGATTACACAACCACAACGGGACTTTTTTCGGACTTTTTAAACTCACCGGATCGAGCCTCCAGGAATTGGAACCAAACTCCGGTAAGAAACGTGGCATTTTTACAGTTGCTGCTGACAGGCTGCTGTCCTCTCCAGTGTAGATCACCC
>JBBPBX010083233.1:0-15568 GCA_038048925.1 Garcialebias charrua | reverse complement strand
CGCCCACTGCTCCACCTGGTGGTGGATGGGTTAAATGCAGAGAGCTAATTTCGCCATTGTATGGGAACATACAATGATGGCAATACATACACATTATTATCATTATTATTATTATATAAAACTTACTTTCTGCCGTACATGTCATACCACTAAGTCTCATCAGTCCAAATATGTCTAATAAAATGGCAATAAATATAAATACATCACTTTGCCATATAAGTCGAATCTATTAAGTGTCACCATTGACATGTAGCGTTTGTTACGACTCACCACTGACAATCGGGAAATGTGGGCCAGTGTTGTGCCTAAAATTGATTGGCTGTCAAATGGTAGCCACGGGAGTGTGCACTGGAGGACTTTAACAAGAATTTAACAAGATTAACACTTAAAAACAATTTGCTTGCTCAACATTATACCAAAGGTGTTTCAGTTTAACTTTTTCCTTAATAAATGGACTTTGATGGTCAAATCAGCTGCATTTCAAAAGCCTATTCACGGCTGCGGGAGCGCTTAGAGGAACTACTCGCTGTGCATTTCACAAAATAACCACCTAAGAACAATTGTTTGTTTGCTGGATATTATAGTAAAGGTGTGTTACAGTTGACTCAATTTGGATTCACTTTAATGGTCAAATCAGCTGCATTTCGCATGGGCGGCGCTGCAAAATGCAGCTGATTTTACATTCGCTCCAGGAGTTCTGGAGCGAGACAAAGGTGGCTTGGTATGGCAAGCCAAGGGTCTCATTAATAGCCATTTTTGCCTATTAATGAGACACTTTACTTGCCATATTACTTGAGCGCCCTCTTGTGGCTGAAAATGGTAGTGTTCAATATTTTTCATGTCAGAATGAATGACATTGTCAGATCGCAGCCAAAAATAGAGTCATAAATATGGGGGGAAAATACGTATATTAGCCATCTTGGTGTATAAGTCTCAGGACTTGCAAATTTATGCAAAAAGGTAGGCGTAGGCGATTTGGTCGAACCTAGAAAAGAACATAATGCGTGATCTAATGTACCGGTAATATTATTAGATGTCACTCAAATTATTTGTTTTGGATGACTCGACTACTATCACATCAAATTTTAGCTCAATATTCATAAAAATGAACTGTTATATCCATTCTTGTGTTAACTAATGTTGATTCCTTTCGTGGACATCTTGATTTGGATTTACACCAAACAATATAAAACTGAAGGCGTATGATGTACAAAATACTTTCTGATACTGTAGTTTCATTGCAATCTGTTAAGTGGTTTAAGAAATATTTTGCTAACAAACAAACAGGATTAACTCCAATAATTAAGGTTAACACTTTAAGCAAAGATATGGTGCAACGAGTGGCACTTGAAGTACCGGTATACTGAACAAAAATATAAATGAACCAACACTTGTTTTTGCTCCCATTTTTCATGAGATGGACTAAAAGATCTCGAACTTTTTCCATGCACACAACAGGCCTTTTTTCTCTCAAATATTGTTCACAAATTTGTATAAATCTTTATTAATGAGTGCTTCTTCCGTGCCGAGATAATCCATCCACCTCACAGGTGTGGCATATCAAGATGCTAGACAGCATGATCATTGCACAGGTGTGCCTTAGGCTGACCACAATTAAAGGCCACTCTAAAATGTGCAGGTTTACCACACAGAACAACGCCACAGATGTTGCAAGTTATGAGGGCGCGTGCAGTTGGCATGCTGAGTGCAGGAATGTCCATGTTCAGAGAATTTGGCAGTACATCCAACCAGCCTCACAACCACAGACCACGTGTAACCACCTGTTGTGAACATGGAAAAAGTCTTAGATCTTTGAGTTCAGCTCGTTAAAAAATGGGAGCAAAAACAAAAAGTTTACATTTTTTGTTCAGCATATGTTGCAAATGACTCTCAGCTACAAACACACCAAATATTGCAACTATATCTGTAAAATATGACAAAATAATACTAATTTTGGGGCTTTCTTTAGTCAGTTGGATGTGGTGGCCATCTTGGATTGGATTGGCTCTAAAAGTTCATCAGGCATTTATCTACATCCAGTGATTGTTTCCTGACAGCTTCAGGAAATTCTGTTTGGTAGTTCACAGGAAGTTTCTGCTTATGCTCAGAGTTGAATTATTAGTTTTAAGTTTTAAACAGATGTAGCTGGACGGGTAAGGATAAAAATAGGCAACTTTAGTTTAAAAACTAAATAAATAAATAATCTATTTTTAATAAAAAAAAGTGAATTTGGTTAAAAACCTTACTAAAAGTCACCCTTAAGGCACATAGACCCGTTGCAGATGAGGCATGAGACAAGTTCACACAGACACCAATAAATTGCACGATTGTTTGTTTAATTTTAAAAATGGAGTTAAAGCACACACACTTTAAAAAGACAATTATGGCTCCAAACAACAATAAAAGTGCAATTCAGTGCAATACTCTAAAAACAGGACAACCTCACACACAAAATCATACACCAGAGTTACCGCCTGAGAGATGCTCCATCAGTCAGGCAGCAGCAGTCCCGAGTCCACCCTGGTAGGATCCGTCGTACCAGAAGAGACATCACTCAAACAGACACCTGTACGTTTCGTTTAGTCCGAGTTGGGCATCGATCGGCTCAGCTCAGCCCGCAGGACGCGTGACGCAGCTCGCCCCACGCCGTCCAGACAGCGGGCACCAACACAGCGACAGGACCAGTCGATGGACGACTCAGATGGAGGATAGAAACCAGTCGGGACAGCAGGTAAACGAACACCATAGGACAAACAGCAGGCAGATGGACGCCAAGGACAAACAGCAGGGACTAAACAATAAATATTTAGAATTAAAAGCTGAACATGTAGGGGAAAAGAAGAAAACTGGCGCTTTACTCACCACCGAGTTCCACCTCTAGCAGGAGAGGGAAACAAGAAGCTTGTAAATGTGGTCGCGAGAACAGTAGATCATCGCGACCATGCACCCGCTAGTGCGACACAGCCAGCAACCGCCGCCGGAAGGCGGATGACGTGTGTCAACCCTGAGGGCTGGGCCCGTTTTATACAGGAAGCCAGCCCCAGACCCAATCACATCCCAGCACCCGTGTGGTGCGTTCAATGTCCGCAGGACATCCTGCCACACAGATATGCAACTTGTTAACACTTAGCATATAAGTTGAGGATCAGTCACTGCTAACAATGTACCAAATTTTAGCTTAAATTGTTTTTCTAAGTTCTTAGCTGTTTTGATCTGGGCTGCAGTCGCTTGATGGTCAGTGCCGTGGTCTTGTAATCCTAATATTGTGGGTTCGAGTCCAGGTTGCACCAGGAACAACATCCAGTGTAAACCAAATGCCAAATCTTTCAGGCGAGTACACCCGCTGTGGCAACCCCTGAAGAAGGGAGCAGCTGAAAGAAACGTATGGTTAGCTGTTTTGATCATCTTGAACCAGTGTGACTCCATAAAACACACACAGACATGGGCAAACTGTTTGATGACACGGTTATTGCTCCACATCTGCCCTCGGCAGTATACGACAAATAATATATATATTTTTTGTTTCTTTCTATGTTTATTAAAATATATTTGTGACTGTTTTTGAGCACATTGTAGACATTTGGCTAATTTTCTTTTTTCAAAAGTGTGAGAGAGACTTCATAATATCTGTTCAGCTACTTTCATTCGTGCTTATTTTACAGATCATTTTCTAGCTTAGCCATTTCGTAGCTTTTGTAACAAAATGCCATCAAATACAGTAGTAGTTTATTATAGTATTTTACTTTTAATAAATTGTATGAGGGAGTGGTGGCGCAGAGGTTTGAGAAGGTGGGCCTGTAATTGTAAGATTGTCGGCTCAACTCCCGGTACCGACAACATCAAAATGTGGGTGGGATAGGTGGAGCACCCACACCTGCCTCCACCCTCATTTCCCTCCACTCTGAGCAAGGCCTTTAACCACCGCCATCTGCTCCACCGGATGCCATACTGCGGGTTTGGATGTTGTCAGTCCATTTCATGGGCGCTATCAACTGTTATCATCCTCATTTGTAGTGGCGAATAGGTCACAATCTACCTGCTAGCATGTTTGAAAGAACGTTATCAGCGTTATCGCTGTGAGTAGGCAGCGTGTTTCCGTAAACCCAGAAGTGTAGCGTTTTTCTTTTTTTCAGCTTATGTAACCGTTTTCCTAAACCTAACCTTAAACCTGACCCAGAGGACCAACCCTAAACCTAACCCCCTTACCCTTGTGCCTAAATCTAACCAAGACCCTAAACCTAACGCCAGAGGCTTTACTCAAAACTTTTAACATGTAGCAAAAGACGGAGCCTGCTGTCATCACTTGTAACAGTGACAACGTACCTTTAAACCTGCTAGGAGGTACAGGAGGGGCAATCTGACCGCTACGAATGGGGATGATAATAATTGATAGGGGCCATTTTATGGTTGATAACATCCGAAGCGGGTGTGCCATAGCAGCCCTCTGCTCCACACAGAGGGCTGAGGTAGATCAGTGATCTGTGGTTGCATCAGGAAGTGTAAAAATAATTACCAAGTCTTCGTGTGACTCACGCCAAATTTACATTACATGCGGTCCGGCTCCGCCCCGCTCCGCAGGTCGCAGCTGAGCGAGTCCAGTTTCCACTACCTCCGCTCAGCTCAGGTCCGCCTGGATGCGCCGCTCCGAGACGCATGCGCGGGAATTGCGAGATCGCGCGATAAATCAAGTGATAAATAAGTAAGTCAGAACAAAACAATTCATTCGGTGGAAGAAGGAGAACAACAGTAGAGACTGCTGCCTTGATCTTCTCTCGTAAATGAGCGACAGGAAGTGATGTATTACATTTCAGAATAAAATACTTTTTTTATTTATTTATTTCTTGTATTGCGTTTGTAGGCGTAGTCATAAATGATAGTTTGACAGCATTTTTGTACAAATAAATCCGTATAGAGCTAGGATTAGTCCGCCCGTGGTGATTTTATTTTGTAAATACGGATGTTGTGCTCGTTCCTTTTCCTGTTGGTGCGACGTAATCTTCAAAAGTTGACTCCGGCACAGCTCCGGCGTCCGGCAGAAATAGGATCAATTCTAATTTTGACGGACTGCCGTCCGCTCGCCGCCGCCGCCGCCGTGCGGAGCCAGTGTAAACTCTCTCATTGATTATAATGGGTGCGTATTTGCTGCGGAGGTCGGACCGGAGCGGGGCGGAGCCGGAACGCATGTGGTGTAAATTTGGCGTTAGTACGCTATGGCGACCCCTGCGAAGGATGCAGCCAAAAGAAGAACAACAACTTTTATTAAATTGTACTTAAAAACTACCGTAAATAAAGCTTGTGACTTGCGTTGACTAAGAAAGAAAGCACTGTGCCAAAATCATTTTCCTCCTGCTTGTCTTCAGCTTACCTCAGTAATTGCTGCACTCCAATAAATTTCTCTTCCACTTTTATGCGAGCCAGCCATGTTGATCTGTGTTTAGTCTCCTCTTTGCCTCTCCATTTCCCCTCAGAACGTCTTGTTGACAGACCTGTAATGCATTGTCATGTGTTTTCTTTAGGCAAATCTGTAGGAGAGACAAAATGCAGAACTCTATATTTTTTACCCCCGAAAAATAATACGTACTTTAAATTAATTTGACAAAGTATTCTAAAAGTCATGATGGAAACCGTTCAAAATGCATGAAACATTTACATCCAAATGTAACAGCGAACCACGGTTCTTTTCACACGGCCATGTCTTCTTCAGTTAGCTGCTATACCTTTTTAATGCTGTTATTACTCCCGGCTGACACACGTTTGTTTAGCTCCTATCATGAAATCGCCATGGAAACCCCAAAGAAAACCACCACTTCTCACACCAGCGACCTTCAGCTACAGAAGGAAGAGGTCAGGTCAGCAACTACGTGAGATTTGTGTGTACGGTCCCTCGCATGTTTGCATGTTTGTGTGAATGTGTGTGTTAATGTGCAGGACCTCGGGGTGGGGTGTCTTGGCATGTCTCATCACGGTTCGATGTTTCCTTTCAGCTCAGTTGGCACTCCTGTGTTCCTGTTGGCTGACCTTTTCTCTTCCTGTGAAGTTCCTGTCATGCGTGCTCTGACGAAGGTCTGACAAAGCCTGTTTTTTTTTTCTGTTCAAAATTGTAAAAAAAATAAAAATAAAAAGCTTTATTCACAGAAATATTTTACGTTATTAACATTTACTACAGGTACTTGTATTATTTTATTTATTAAAGGTCTTGCTTTCCTTGAATGAATGCACATTGATCCCTGCCTTTCATCCCACAGATTTAGACTCAGATCTTATGTAGAGTTGTAGTCATTTTACCATACCATACCATTTTATTTATAGAGCACTTAAAACAGCAACAAGGCCAACCAAAGTGCTGTACAAACAAACATGGAACAGGCAACACATAGGCAACATACAAAATGAAGTTAAAAAAAACAGAATATAGACATAAACACATTGCAGATAATAAATATAACGACCAAACACAGATCATCTGGTGTTGAAAGCAACGGAATAGTAGTGGGTCTTTAAACGGGATTTGAAAAGCGAGAGGGCGGGAGCCTGTCTGACGAGCAGAGGTAACTCGTTCCAGAGTCTTGGGCCTACAGATAAGGCCCTGTTACCTCTGCGCTTGAGACGAGTTCCTGGAACTGCGAAAAGTAACTGGTCCGCTGACCTCAGAGAACGTGGTGGGACATACGGCTGTAGCAAATCAGGGAGATGGGGGGTCAAGACTGTTCAGTGATTTGTAGACATACAGGAGAGTTTTGAACTGGATTCGAAGATGAACCGGTAGCCAGTGCAGGGAGGCCAAGACTGGTGTAATGTGCTCTCTTTTGCCTGTACTGGTTAAAAATCGGGCTGCTGCGTTTTGGACCAGTTGTAATCGTGCAATGGTGGTCTGACTGATACCAACAGGAGGGAATTGCAGTAATCAAGCCTAGATGTTATAAATGCATGTATTACTGTCTCCAGGTTATTTTTGGACAATATGGGCTTCAGCTTAGACAGTCGCCTCAGCTGGAAAAAACAGGATTTGACGATCATGTTTACATGACTGTTGAGTTTCATGGAAGGATCCATTATCACTCCCAGATTTGTGACTTTTTGTTTTTCTGACAGGGGTAGAGCAGAAAGGTCGATGCAGTGGTTCGAGATTGTGTCAATGGGAGGAAACAACATGGCTTCAGATTTCTTTTCATTGAAATTTAAGAAATTTAAAGTCATCCAGTCCCTGATGTCAGCCAGGCAGTCGAGCAGAGGTTGAATAGAGCATGTACCATTTTGTCTTTTTTTTTTTTTTACTCAGAAACATTAAGCCTAAACTCTTTTGTTACCGTACACTTCACACATGTGTTGTGGACGGCCCTCAGCTACCACCACATCTAGTCTTAGCTCGATGTCTGTAAAAAAGTGATTGAGGCTTAGCCATTTTTGTGTTTGCTCACCTTGATTATTCACTTGATTAGCTGTTATGTTGTGTATTGTAGATGTACTTTCAATACCGTATTTTCCGCCATACATGCCGCTCTGCCCTATAAGTCGCATCAGTCCAAATATGTCTAATAAAGCGGGAAAATCCATGTCATTCACTTCGTCATATGCGTCACAGCTGACACGTCGCATTTGTCATGTGTCACGGTTGACAACCCGGAAATGTGGGCCAGTGTTGTGCCAAAAAAAATTGATTGACTGCCAAATGGCAGCTGCGGGAGCGTGCACGGGAGGATTAACAAGAATTTAACAAGATTAACGCTTAAAAACAATTATTTGTTTGCTCGAATTTATAGTAAAGGTGTGTCTCAGTCTAACCTTTGTTTAATAAATGCACTTTGACGGTCAAATCAGCTGCATTTCAAAAGCCGATTCACGCAAGTGGGTACGCGCAGAGGGACAAGTCAATGTACATTTCTTTGAAATTCAAAAGATAACCATCTAAACACGTTTTTTTGTTTGCTTGAAATTATAGTAAAGGTGTGTCTCAGTTTACTTTTACTTAATAAATGTACTTTAATGGCTGATTTGACGAGTGCTCCAGGTGAGCTGGATGAAGGTGGCAGACTATGGCAAGCAGATTGTGTCTTTTTTTTTCTTTTTTCTTTTTTTTTTTCTCCATTTATAGATGGCCTCCCTTCACACCTTATAGCCATCCTCTCACTCCAATATGTATTTTATTTTTATTTTTTAATAGAGAGAAAGAAAGAAAAGAGAAAGTGAGACAACAAAACAACAATTGTCCACAGAAAGAGCACAAGGCAAACACACCAAACCTCCGTCCACAATCCTGCAAAGCACATGACAGAACACAACAACGAAACATACAAGCATAAAGACTGATAATATTCATGACCTTGCAATAGATTTCTATAAATACACATACCCATACCTACAAATATATATACAATATACATACATATATATTTATATTCATTTATATACCCATCTACATACATCTACTATACATCCCTGTATCCATTTGTGTGTGGTTGTGAGCATGCATAAGTGAATAAGGTTCCTCCAATAGAACATTTAGTAGCGACTGTGAAGCATCAGAGACCCGTCCCCCCAAAGCCCGAGACAGACGAAGGGGCGATCAAAGCCCAAGACCCCAGGAAGGACCCCGAGCCCAGAGTCCCCAGGACCACCCGAACAGGACGAGCCACTCGTCCACTCCCCAGATCCGACCAAGTGGAAGAACCGGACGAACCCCACCAGGGACCACACACAATGACCCCCCGGGGTCAACAGCGACAATACACAGGCCCCCGCCGGAGCCCGCTGCACCGACGTAGCCCCAGGGCCGGTCACCGAGGCTCGGGCACCGGGGACGCCCATCCCTCAGGTCCAGACCTGACAGGACCAGAGGACCCGAGCCCCACCAGGCAGCCACCAGGCCGAGCTGACAAACGCCCAAGCGCCCAGCCCCAGATAGTGAGGGCCCCAGGCACGCCCGCAGGCAGAGGAACACCCACCAGGGGGCCACGTGGCAGGAGCGCGACACTGGGTAGCCTCAGAAGTATCAGAGAGGGGGCAGTCCAAGTCCCAGCCTGACACTTAAACATTCATACACAGACACACTCATTCAGACCCACCCTCATCCTCACCCTCAGTCACAGAAAGACAAACAATAACGACACGCTCCATTCATAATCCCGATGCACACTCTATACCCCCTAGGTCCAAGACATGTACCTGCTCCCTACATGGGGCAGCCCACATCCAAACCCAGGAGGTAGACCCATTCATTCTGGGGTGGAGAGCAGCAGACGTCCAAGATCCGGCACACCCCGCGCCCTGCCGACAGGACAGGACACCCGAGTCCAAGCAGCCCCAGAGGGAGCGCACTGCCAGCCCCGCCCACGGCGAACCCGCAGGCCCCGAACCCCCCCACACCCCAGCACAACCCCTGACGGCCCACCCCCAGAATGTCCGCAAGGCAACCAGGGGGGTAAGAGAAAAATAAATAAATAATATATAAATAAATACATAAATAAATAAAATTGAAATTAACAAATCAAGACCCCGACACACACACCCCCGTCCCCAAATGTACTGTTGGTGAGTGTTGTTGTAAAGTGTATTTAAAAGGGAAAGAGAAGGAGCAAAGGCTAGCATTATACCAGTTTCCCCTCCACTCCAACTCTAACCCAGGCCCTAATTGTCTAGATGCATAATGTTGAGTGAGCATAGGCATGGGGGCGAGATTGATGTCATCCCGCCACCCATAGCCATAGTGCTCACTCCATTCCCTATATGTGACTTTTATGAAGATGTTTATGAATGAATGTCTAAAGTGTATATAAAATTGAGTCCCAGGTGCTCTTAACAACAGAGATGTAAAACCATTGCAGCACACCCGAGACCCAAATTCCCTACATGTATTAATTTAAGATGAAGAGGGCGGAGGTGCGTGTTGAGGGATGGGGAGAAAAATATCTGCAGGAACAGTGCTCCCACAGCGAGTCAGCTCCCCCGCTGACCCTGCTTACCCCCCCAGCTCGCCAAGGTCCACCCAAGGAGCGAGGTAAAGGAAACACCTCTCCGACCGCCAGGACATTGAGCCAAGACCAGAGAGGGACACGGCCCCGAGGGCCGCCAACAGCAGAACCAACAGCCCACACCCACCAGGGCCGCCACGACCCCTGCGAACCGCAGTCAGCCCGCCGTCCAAGAGGACACAAAATCCCACATGGACGACACGGCCAAGAGCGCCCGCCCAACCGTCGACAGAGCCAGGAAGCACCAAGAACAGGCCCCAACCGGGGCCCGCACACCGGCCAAGTATAGTCCAAGACCATCATCCAGGACATCCACCTAATCCCCACCCCAGAAGAAATACTATACCCACCCTTCATATTAACAACTTTCAGAACACATAACACATTAGACACCCAGGCTGGGTTTGCCCGCCCCCTCCCATTGGCCACCAGTCACGCCCCCAGACACCCACCCCCCAGCATATGAACCCCAACCCACCAGCGAGCCGAGAGCCCCCGGCCAGAGCTGGGCACCAGAGCGCCAGCCAGCCCATAGCCCGGCGACCCGCCCGCCAGAGCCCAAGACCCCCGACCCCCACCAGGCCCAAGCCCGGGGACGACACGCCCCCAGAGTCCCAAGCCCCCGGCACCCACCCCGAAACCACCCCAGCACAGCCGGGTCACCGACCGGCGACCCATGACCGCCGCCACCGACCACCCGAGGGCCCGCATGCCGCCCCCAGTAGATATCCCCCAGAACCCCCCCCGGTCCTCCCCAGGTCGAAGACAAGGTCCTCCCCGCCCAAGCAGCCCTAACCCCCCGGCGCCCCAAACCCCAACCTCCCCCCCCTCCAGTCCCAATGCCCCACAAGGCCACATCCCAGACCCCCCACCCTCACTACGTAACGGAGCCGATCAAAGAATGCCAAATAGGTTGATCCAATGTGTCGGCAGATGCTGTTTCAAGACTAATATGATCTAACAGAAGATTTTTATACTGATTAACGCTAAGATTATTTTTATTTTTCCAATTTACGAGTATGGTTTTCTTTGCGATGCATAAGGCAGTGAAAAGCATATAGGATGTATTTTTTTCTAGTATAACATCTTCAAAGATACCCAATAAGCAAACAGATGGAGAGAGTGGGATATTAATTTTCAAACATTTAGACAAGTCTTCACATACCTGTACCCAGAACCTCTGAACGGGTGGACAGAACCAGAGCGCGTGAATATAATCATCAGGTGTATTACTTATGCACTGTGAGCACTTGTTAGATGGTATAAAGCCCATCTTAAACATTCGCTCCCCTGTATAATGTACTCTATAGAGAACCTTATATTGTATTAATTGTAAATTGGAGATTCTAGTCAATTTAAAAGTATTTGAACATACTTGAGACCAAATTTTTTGTTCAAAGTTGATTGATAAATCTGACTCCCATTTTTCAACAGGTAGTGCTATCGAGTCATCGATCCTAGACAATTTTTTGTATATTTTAGATAATAATTTGGGTGGTTGAAAATTAATAAACTCTAACACACATGTTGGTGTTTCCAACAATGTTTTATTAAGCTTAAATTTCTTTTTTACAATTGACTTAATTTGTTGGTATTGTAGGAAATATTTATTATCAATGTCATATTGTATTATTAATTTATTAAATGGAATAAAGTCTATACCCTCAAATATGTGTTCCAGACATTCAATACCTTTCATTCTCCAACCTGGGAAATTTAACATATTATTTTCTTGTTGAATGTCAGGATTGTTCCAGAGAGGTGTATGTCTACATGGGAGTAGTGAAGACTTTGTCATTTTCAGATACTCCCACCATGCTGTCAGAGATGAGCTAATATTGATGCTCTTAAAGCAGACATGTCTTTTTAAATCTGTACTGATAAATGGTAGATCTGAAATCCTAATATTATTACATAAAGTTTGTTCTATATCTATCCAAGTTTCATCTAGTGCATTCGGTTTTAACCACTTTGATATATATTGTAACCTGTTTGCTAAATAGTAGTAATAAAAGTTTGGAAGTTCTAATCCTCCGGTATCTTTAGATTTTTGTAATGTTTTTAAACTAATACGCGGAGTTTTATTGTTCCAAAGGAATTTAGATATAGAAGAGTCCAGGGACTTAAACCATTCATTTGAAGGTTTATTTGGAATCATTGAGAATAAATAATTTATTCTCGGCAGCACCATCATTTTTACTGAGGCAACTCTTCCCATAAGTGATATGGGTAGAGATCTCCATCTAGTAAGATCGTCTTCAATTTTCTTTAATAGTGGGATATGATTTAATTTTATTAAATCCTCCAATTTAGGAGAGATATTAACACCTAAATATTTAATATTACCTGATTGTAGTCTTTCATTAAGAGAATTATTAAACACACAATTTATCGGAAGCACTGTAGATTTTGTCCAGTTTATAGAATAATCAGAAACTTTTGAAAATGAGTTTATTAACTTGATAACATTGGATATTGAGTTTCCTGAGTTCTCAAGAAAAAGCAAAACATCGTCAGCATAAAGACTCATTTTATGTTCTATGTTTCTACCCTTTATGCCTTTAATATCAACACTTTGCCTTATTGCTGCTGCTAACGGTTCAATAAAAATAGCAAATAATGCTGGTGAAAGTGGACAACCTTGCCTGGTGCCCCTCTGTAAACAGAAGCTTGAAGATAATTGATTATTTGTCCTGACACACGCTGTTGGTGAACTATATAATATTTTTAACCAGTTAATGAAGTAATTCCCAAATCCAAATTTATTTAAGGTAGCAAATAAGAAATTCCAATTTACTCTATCGAATGCTTTTTCAGCATCTAAAGAAAAAATAGCTGTTTCAATATTTTTAAAATACGAATACTCTATTACATTATATAATCTTCGTGTATTTGTGTCTGAGTGTCTTCCTTTTATGAATCCGGTTTGGTCTGGATGTATAATAACAGGAGTTATCTTCTCTAGTCTTTTAGATAAGACTTTACAAATTATTTTAACATCAACATTAATAAGAGAGATTGGACGATAACTCGTAGGTAATACTGGGTCTTTGCCTGGTTTTAATAAGAGACTAATGTTGGCTGAATTCATATGTGTTGGTAGCCTGCCATTTTCTTCTGACTCAAGTAGCACTCTATAAAATATCGGTTCCAGTATATCCCAGAACTTTTTATAGTATTCTACTGGATATCCATCAGGACCTGGCGATTTCTTATTAGGCATGCTTTTAATTGCTTCATGGAGCTCATCTGAAGTTAATGGTGAGTCTAGTTTTGATGATTGACTAATATCTAGTTTTGGGAGTGTTACTTTCTCTAAGAATTCATTAATATCCTCATTAGATGGATTTATTTGTGGAGTGTATAGAGTTTTATAGAAATCTTTAAAAACATTGTTTACTTTTCCCTCATCATGAATTATATTTCCATCTTTATCTTTAATACCATATATATATGTTTTTTCTTTGTTTAATTTAAGTTGATTAGCTAAAAAGCTCCCTGATTTATTACCGTATTCAAAATTATCTAATCTAAGTCTTTGTATCAAGAATTTATTTTTCTTATCAATAATTTCATTTAGTTCTAATTTTACTTTGCGTAGTTTTTGCTGTGTTTCCTCTTCTTGTAGACCTTCTAATAGTTTAATGGATTTCTCTAATTCCTCAATACGTTTATTTTCTTTTTTCTTTTTATTTGTTGAATAGGATATTATTTTACCTCTCATAACTGTTTTCCCAGCCTCCCAAAGTGTACATGCTGATGTTCCTGGCAAATCATTCAACTCTAAATATGATGCCCATTCTATTTTAAAATATTGCAAAAATTCTTCTTCTTGAAGCAGTGATGTATTGAATCTCCAATTTATATTTTTTCTAGTTTCTTTTTTATAATCTAAATATAGAGTAACTGGTGCATGATCGCTGACAGCAATGGTGTGTATCTTAGTGTCTGAAATGTTGGTCAGCAATGAATTGCTTACTATGAAATAATCTATACGAGAATATGAGTGATGCACATGTGAAAAGAAAGAATATTCTTTGCTATCAGGGTGAAAAGAACGCCATGCATCGCAGAGTCCATAATCATTCATATACTGTTTAACTATATTTATAGATTGCCAACTGCGTTGAGTTCCCACTAAAAGTTTAAAAACTAATTTGAAGCCATCTAAACTGTCTAACAACATAAATTTGTCTCTGACAAGAACGTGGTTCGAGCGTTTATCACGGACACACTAGAAACTAACTCTAAAAAGTTGTTTTTAGTTTAAATACTGAATAGAAAAATCGGTCGCCTCGTGATAACATTAAGACTTGAAGCTGCCCCCTGTTGGTTAAAAGACGTTAACAGATGAGTTTTCTCAAAAACATCATAAAAAGTCAGCATTTTTATGGTGAATTACCAGCTCTAAAGTTGTTCTGTACACAAACAATAATTCCTGTTTATTTTAAATATTTTTTTAGAATAACAGAGATACAGACAAACATTTTTGCTTATTTTAAATACAAAAGAATTTAAAATAACAAACAAAAGTACAGTTTTCACTCCAGATAACTGCAACTTTTTTTTCTTTCTCTTCCTTCTCTCTGACACATAATCTTCCACAGTTATCCTATGCACATTTAAACTTTCCTGTTTATTTCAAATAGTGAAAGGTTTAGAGTAACGAATACAGAGCATCTTTTATTTTGATTTTCACAGAAAATCCAGATAAAAGATGGCAGGCTCAGAGGGTGAGACCCCTGATACCACTGATACGGGGCAACCTGTGCCAACTGAAGGCTACGACCCGACCAAAGCAGATTGGATCTAACATGCCTTATATTCACTCACAGGGTCCATCACAAATTACCATGAAGAGTCACAGTTGATGGAGGAAACAAATGTGGACAGAGCATTAAAAATTGTAACAGCTGGAACCACAACGGCTGAAAAGAAAGCAGACAGAGATAAACGTTTGGCTAAATTAAGCCTTCTGTTAAAGGCCAAGCTAGACTTTGAAACTGTTGCACGCCGGGCTGTCTCTACATCATGTTTAACAGCACAAATGGAGGTTGCCACTTTACAGCAGGAGGTAAGGAGTTTAACACAGTCGAGTATTGACGGCGCTGAACAAACGCGTAGTCTCTACGAAGAATGCACTGTGTTAAAAAGGGATTTTGAACAATCACAAGATGATTTGAACAAATGTGTGGTGGAGAAGGATAAGTATTACCATCAGTACAAGTCGCTTCAGGCGGATTGTGGGGAGGCTCGAGACGCGCTGGACAAATGCACGGACACCCTGGAATCATTATCACTACGGTACACAAGGCTGCAAGATGATTATAGAAAATCACAAGAACAGCACATGATGTTACAACGTGAAAATGATGGGTTAAGAGTCCAACTGAACAGTTGTAGAATAGAGCGTGCATCAGCAATGAACAAACTCTTTGAAGAAGAGAGAAAATGTTTGGATCTCATGAGTAAACACCTTGAGAATCCACCACCTCCGCCGCCCCCTCCCATACCTGATGACCCACTCCCTCCTCCACCGCCCCCGCCCATGCCCGATGTACTACTCCCTCCGCCACCACCCCCACCTCAACAGACATTTG
>JBBPBX010083232.1:0-15569 GCA_038048925.1 Garcialebias charrua | reverse complement strand
TGAGGACATACGTAAGTGGGTTGTTGTCGGTGCGTACTGTGAAACGAGCTCCATATAAATAATCATGGAACTTTTCAACTATTGCCCACTTTAAGGATAGGAACTCCAATTGATGAATGGGATAGTTCCTTTCTGAGGGGCTTAGTTTGCGACTGGCAAACGCCACTGGAGCGTTTGTGAGACAATATTTGATCTGTTCAAAAGCCTCAGTGCATGACTCATCCCATCTGTCTCCAAATGGTTCCCTCTCATCCAAGTAGGCATTTTTCTCTTTCTTTTTAGGACTTTTCCCTCGTTGTGTGGGGGCGTACCCCTTGGTAAGGTCTGTCAGAGGGCGAACTATTGACGAGTAGCTTTTGATAAATCGTCTATAGTATCCACAAAAACCTAAGAAGGATCGAAGGGTCTTTAGGTTGTGGGGTCTTGGCCAGTTGGTAACGGCTTCAATCTTTGTTGGGTCAGTAGCAATACCATCAGCTGAAACAAGGTGGCCAACATACTTGACTTTTGTCTGGCAAAACTGACATTTCTCAAGTGAAATCTTTAGGCCTACTTCCTGAAGTCGGTCAAGAGCTTTTAGCAACCTTTCCTCGTGTTCCTCTAAAGTTCGACCAAACACGATCAAATCATCCAAATACACAAGGACTTGCAGGAGGTTCATGTCACCAACCGCTTTCTCCATCAGGCGTTGGAATGTCGCAGGTGCTCCAGTGATTCCTTGTGGCATCCTTTCAAACTGGTAGAAGCCCAATGGACAGATAAAGGCAGTTTTTTCCTTGTCCTCCTCTTTCATGGCGATCTGATAGTACCCACTTCTCAGATCCAGAACAGAAAACCACTTGCTTCCTGAGAGGCAATCAAGTGCTTCATCAATGCGTGGCATGGTGTATTGGTCAGGTATGGTACGGCTATTCAGTGTACGGTAGTCTATACACATCCTAACATCTCCGTTCTTTTTTCTGACGACCACTATTGGAGATGCGTAAGGGCTTCTAGACTCTTTGATAATACCCGTTGCCAACAGCTTCTGAATGTGACGACGCACATCATCGATATCTGCAGGGGTAATGCGCCGGGAGCGTTCACGGAATGGTTTTGGATCCGACAGCCGAATGTTGTGCTCGACTCCCTTGGCTAATCCTACATCAAGTTCATCTAAGGAGAAGACTGCTGCTCTTTTGGCTAACTTGTGGCACAGTCTTGTCTTCCATTTTTCTGGGACTGGCGATTCTCCAAAGTTGATTTGACTGGTGTCGAAATATTTAGACTTGGAGTGGTGACTGGGCATGGTTGTAACAACGTCAGCAACAAAGATTCGCCCAATAATAGTGTCGACAGGTAAGTTTGCACTCTTTTTTGACTCATTTTGAATCATGATTGTACATTGATTGTTTGCAGTTGCACTGCTTGGTATTACCATTGGCTGGAGTAATACTTCTGCAGGCAGTGGACTGGTCACTGCAGCTTCTGCCATTAGGATTTCATTAGGAAGTGGCTGGTCCAGCATGATGGTACAGGTGGCTTTAACACTGCCACCGGGAGGTATGGTCAGAGATCCAGGGCCTTGCCATTTTACAAAGCCTACTCCATCGTCCTCTTCTGGTACTGATAGGAGAGTGCTTGTCTCTGTACTGGAACATGAGCTCTGAATGTCAAAAATGTGGACTGGGATACCTGGGGTGTCTCTACACAGCTGAGCCAAGCGTTTAGAAAGACTGGCTTTGGCATTGGTACCCACAATTACAGGTGTTTGGTCAGGACCTGGTGGATCGGGACAAATCAGGGCTAGAACAGACATGATTGTTGGGGCCCCAGCCACCTTCTTTGGGAACTCCATATCCACAACCACATAGCCTAGGTATGGGTAGCTAGAGTCACTTAGTCCCCATATGTCAAGCTTATTCACTGAATGGATGGGTGTATTTGACAGGTACTTTCTGTACCAGGACTCAAAAATTATGCTAACACGGGAACCACTGTCCAAAAGTGCATCACATAAATGCCCATTCACTTTCAATGGCTCAACTGAGAGTGGACCTATCAGGCCTTCAGGTATGCCTATAGGTTCAATCAAATCTACAGCACTTTTTCTCACTGTGCAGTCAGGATCAGTAAGGGGTGTGGCTGCAGCATTGGGCTGTGGGCTATTGGTCTTGGCTTTCTTGAGGGCATGGAGCAGTCTCTGAATAACTTTGCGTTGGTTTTCAGGTCTGTTGCATTTTCCTACCATATGACCATTTTCACCACAACGGTAGCAAAAGCGTTCTTCGCTCTCTGTTGGGGACCTAGCTGGTGGACTAACCACCCTTGCAACCTGTGGAGCTGCATGTTGGCGTTGTGGAGTTTTTGAGTTCACTTTTTGCTGTAAGTGCTTGACTTGTTTTTTTAGTGCTGTTACTTCAGGATTAAAGCTTGTTGCTGTATCAGTGTTAGCTGAATGTTGTTCAGTAACTTGCACTTTAGGGCGAGGTTGAGTGGTAAGGGCTGCAAACATCGCCTTGACTTCCTTTATTTCTGCTTGCAAATTTTGTATTTCTGACTGTTTGTTCTCTGCTTGGACTTTGGTGTGGATGGTATGGACTGACTGATTGAGCTTTACCTTAGAAGATTCATACTCCTCCTCTGTTCTGATTTCTTTTAACAGCTCCAGGAAGGTAGGGGGTTGAGTTCTCCTTTCTCTTAATCTGAGTTGCAACAACATTAGGTCAGCATTTATGGCCCCTTTAAGTAGCTGATCGACTCTAGCTGTGTCCATTTTGCTGGCTGGCAAGCCACCTCGTTGTACGACTTTAGTCAATGCACGCTCAAGCCTCCTGAGGAAGTCCGACAGCTTTTCACCAAGTTGTTGCTGTAAAAGCCTGAAAGAGAAATACAGGTCTTCACCAGACTCTGCTAATCCAAAAGCACTTTCAAGAGCCTCCAAGCACTTTAATGGAGTAGCATCAGGATCTGTTAGGCGTATTGCTTTAATTACTTCCAGAGCTGGTCCTTTTAAACTCTCCATTATCCTCCTCCTTTTGTCTTTATCAGAACCTTCAGTTTCCTCAACCATCAGGTAAGCTTGCTCTAGCCAATGGTCAAACTGTTCTTCTCCAGCTGGAGTGGGTACAGTACCTGAAAAGACACGCAGGCGTCGAAACCCTCCACTCTCTGCAGCAGGTTTGTTTACTTTGTCTATTAAATCAGCAACAGCACGAACAAGTGACATTTCAGGAGATGGAGCAGGTTGTGGCTCAGTGAACAGAGCTTGTACATCATTCAGTGTTTTTCCCTCTGCCTGTAAGAGTGCGTTCAGTTTAACATCAAACATTTAGCATTCACTAGCTCAGTGAATGCTGCACAGTAAACCTAGTGTAGCTTGTTCAGCTTGCTGGGGAGACTGTCTCTTCATCATTCCGGCCTGGAGGTGAAGATTGTCATAACTGGAGTGTTTATGGACTGCCAGAAGAGTTCCTCTGGATTACATTGCTCATTGAAGTTAAACCTGGACCTGCAGACAGCTGATTGCATCCCCATCTTGGTTTGGATTTCTTCTTCGCCTGAACTGGGACCAGGGTCTGTAGTGAACTACTAAACCAGGTACTGTTTGGTTTATTTATTTGCTCAACGAGTGAAGCGGCCATTACGTTTTGGGCCTCACCGCTCCCAAGCGTCGCTCAGGCCTGCAACTTTAACGTTTTAGGGTTAGATAAGCCGGCAGGTGTCTGTGTGTGGTTGGTGAGTGGGCCCCTCACTTAGTTGAAGCTATACAGTGAGTAATCTGCCTACAGATACCGTTTTTGTGTTATATTGTATGAGTTGTTCAATGTTTAAAACATGTTCAGTAAATTGAGTTTATATTTTACTTATGGTTTGGTTATTTAAACAGAGTGTGTGTGAGATGACCACAGTGTGTATTAAAAGTTCAGCAATTAAGAGTAGTTAAAGTCTAAAGCTAAATGTAAGAATCTAGGAGGCCCTTACCTACAGACAGAGGGTAAAGGTGGGCTACATATATATATGTATATGTATGTATATATATATATGTATATGTATGTATATGTATGTATATATATATGTATGNNNTATATAAAATAAAGGGCAATAGTTGTAATAATAATAATATTAATTTAAAACAATAGCAATTTAAGATCTGAAACACAAAAACAGTTGACAAATATCTATTGTTGTCTTTTTTTTCCAGTTTGCAAAAACCACTCAAAGTAAGTTCTGATAGTCCACCTTCAGCTTGGAAGGCATTCCAAGCTGAAGGTGGATGAAAAGCTAAAAGCTTTCTTGCCTTTTTCTGTTCACACACGAGGAACATGAAGATGCAAAAAGTCCTTATTAGAGCGTAAGGTATAACTACTGTCCATTCTTCGAACAAAAGTACATAAATAATGTAGAAGCAGGCCAACAAGGGACTTGTACACCAAAGTCATTCAATGCACATGTCGCCTGTTAACCAGGGCAGACATAGAGCTGCAGTTTTAAAATAGAGATCACAGAGATGAGTACGATAGCTACAACCCTTAATGCACAATGGTCCACATGGATCCAAGGACAGTAGACAACAGTTTGATGCACACATACAAACAACATCGCCACAGTCAAGTAATGGCAAAAAAGCTTCCTAGCTCTAACGGAGAAACATGATCCGTTTTTGAAGTAGAAGCCGAGCTTCACCCTTAATTTGGAGATTAGGTGTTTCACAAAAAAATTAAAAGAAAGCTCCTCTTCAATAATTAAGCCCATGTACTTATAACTGGAGATCCTCTCAAGAACTTTACCTTGGGCAGTTTTTATTAGAGGGATGTTCTCCAATGGGACATACAATTTTTTTTAAAAAAAAGCATTACTTTAGATTTATCTGCACTTAAAACCAATTTTAGTTGCTCAAGACGAATCTGAAAATTTAGACTATAAAAATTTAAATGCCCAAGCAATTAAATTTGAACAACAGTAAATTACACAATCATCAGCATAAAAGTGGTAGGAGGCATTTTGCATAATTTCACATTGCACAGTAACGTAAACTATAATTATGATGGGCCCCGAGACAGAGCCTTGCGGTACACCCTTGTTTTAACCTTGAGAAAATCCATCCATTCACCCATTCATCCATCTATTTTTAGATTTTTCTTCATAGTGGCAGACTGAAAAGGGTTTAGTGATTCATGTTGGGATAAAAGAGGGTCACAGGTCGCAGTGCAGAGAGATAAAAATAAAAAACAGTATGTCAAAGAGCAGAGTCCTCAAGTAAAAAGTGGCAGAGAAATTCCTCCCTCTTTCTCTCACACTAACCAGTCGGTAGCTGCTGCAGTGACTCAAGTGATCCCTCTGGAATTGTCCTGCTTCGAGTTCTGCGGATCGTTCGGCGTTCACGCTTTCAAGCACTGCTGACGGCCTGTTGTGTCACCTGACACACTGCGCCCTGGGTTCGTGTCACCTAAATGTACCCCGTGGAGTTTACGAAAACACATTCAGTATCAAATACAAGCTCCTTCTGTCTACCTGTACTTTGATGGCTGATACAAAGTAGAAGAATTTGACATCCACTTTCCCTTTTCCATGTCAGTAATATCAAGGATCAAAACTAGAACAAGCCAGATGCGGTGGAAGAATCGACTCAATTTCCAGTTGATAAGAATTTGTTTTGACCGTTGCTTCATGTGCTCCAGTTGACATGGATGTACTTGTATCAAACGTGGCAGGAGTTATGATGCCGCGTGTCCTTGGGGCTGCACAGACAAGGGTCTTTAAGGTAAATGGATCAGAGCAAACGGCAATCAGATCAGTTGATATACCTCTCGTTGGTCTTGAATATTTCATTTTTAATCTGCTTTAATTATCTTTTAGAGAACAAAATATATTGTCATCACTTCCCGAAACATGATTCAAAATCTTGGTAGCCACCATACTGACAGCATCGTCTCTGATCTGTTTATTTGCACATTGTGCGATAGTTTTGTTTTTAACGTTGTTCCGTCCATCTAACAATGAAGTCCTACACACTCCATTACAGTCCCATGTGTTCCTAAGGTGTAATCCTGGTGGTTGAATACAACAGTTACATGTTATTTTGCTTTCGGGCCGTGCACATGTTAAAAACACTTAAACAAATCAATTAAAAAATAAATCAATCAAAGGCTGTATAAGTACTAGATGCTGATGACGTCACGCCAGAGATCGGGCACAGACAAGAGTGAGGTACTTGGTTCACTCTCTCTTTTTTCTCTTTCAAAACAAATAATGGATCCCACCAGTGTAATGTCCACCAGGGGGGGCTATTTCTCCAAAATGAAAAAAAAATGCCAACGTTCAAACAGTTTTTTTAAAATCAAATGCAGATTATTACATGGTCAACAGAACAATTAAATGCTCAGGGTGAGAAGAGCCAATTTGACTCACTAAAACAACAAAGAACAAACAAAAATATATATATATAAATAAATAATATATATAAATTATAAAAAGGAAAATAAGTGAGATGAAAACATTTCTGCATTTCTACATGCAAGAGAAATTGTTTTCATTCTCCAGATCAATACAGTGTTAAGAAATAGTAAAACACCACAAGTGACATTTAGTATATAAAATTATTAATGTTTGATCATTTTCTATAAGCAAATTAAAATAAATGTAGTGTCCAATACTGTACAATAACCTGCGCTGGCAACATAACTCCACAAACAAACAAAGAAAAAAAAATTACCAGTTGCCACTTTTAGAATAAACAGTCAGCTGAAGGCTTTTTTCACAAACAGAGCGCCTAAAAGTGGAGAGGATATCAGTCAGGAATGCAAATAGACATTAGATAAAGGGCTTTCAATGATTTAAAACTTACCTGAGCAAGCCTGCTTGAGTCACTGACCACACGGCTAATTTTCCAGACAATTTTTTTTTAATGAATAAACGGTCGGAAACACGCGATCGGTAGGTAGAGCTCACATTGGACGTGTCCAGGGCGTTGAAAACTGCGCCCAGCATCTTCCCATTGTTTTTGTAACGTCGTGGAATAACTGCGCATGCACCAGTTATAACAAGAGTCTATGGATAAGATCCCTGCGCCCCCAAAACAGGAAATATGTCACCAATCAGAAAACGTTTTTTGAAACAAACAATATAACTCATCATTACCCATAAAATATTTATCCTACACAACTAAAACATATATGCATATATTTCAAAATATTTTCATTTTATTATTTCGTTTTTATTATTATTATTTTTTAAAGTCTTCACTGTAAAATGGCCCAGAAGTTCCAGTGGGGCGGCGCCCTAGCGCCCCCTATTGGCCGGTCACCCCTGGATCCCACACTACCTCATCAAAGTCCTCACTCTGTCTCAAGCTGTCCCTCTGAGGACCCCTTAAGGGTGGGAGTTGGACTCCGCCAGGGCTGCCCGACGTGGCCCTGTTGGCGTCATCTTGCAGTGATCTTCACTGGAGCAGTTGGCAGCCGAGTGTGAAGCAGCTGCGATGAGAATCAGCTCCTCCAAATCTGAGGCCATGG
Source organism: Garcialebias charrua (assembly GCA_038048925.1). Taxonomy (NCBI): domain Eukaryota; kingdom Metazoa; phylum Chordata; class Actinopteri; order Cyprinodontiformes; family Rivulidae; genus Garcialebias; species Garcialebias charrua. The sequence goes on along the minus strand of JBBPBX010083232.1, from coordinate 8,076 downwards.
TCCTCAATTGGCAAAAGGTGGATTGCTCTCAAGTATCTCTTGGTTTTGTTCACAAGTGAGGGAAGAATGGAGCGTGAGATTGACAGATGGATTGGTGCAGCGTCTGCTGTATTGTGGACTTTGTACCGGTCTATTGTGGTGAAGAGGGAACCGGGCTGTAAAGTGAAGCTCTCTGTTCACCGGTCAGTCTGCGTTCCTACCCTCACCTATGGTCATGAACTCTGTGCAGTGACTGAGTAGAACCGCTGCTCCTCCACATCGAGAGCCGCCAGTTGAGGTGGTTCAAGCATCTGATAAGGATAGTTCCTGGGCGTCTCCCTGGTGAGGTGCTTCAGGCATGTCCACATGGCAGGAAACCCTCGGAACACACTAGAGAGTTTGGCGTTTGCTCAGACAGACGGAAGCCTTTTGGATGGAGGGCGAAACAGCTCAGCACAAAAAAAGGAAAGAAAAAGAAACCATCCAGATGACCTGACTGAACATTGTTGGATTTTATACCTGGATCATTGTGCATGAAGTTTGGTGTTTGGGGAGTTTATGTATCTTATTTGTCCAGGGAGTGCCTTGGATTCCTTAAAAGCAAAATATTAAAAATATTTTAGACCAGAAGACAACAGTGACACCACTGCAGCTTTGTGTTCCACATCTTGACATGGCAAGATGGCACAGTTGTACAGTCACCACACTTAAACCAGTAGTGGTTGAAATCCTACTCAATGGAACAACAGAGAACTTGGTGGGCAATGAGCAAAACGAATAAAAGTGAAGCCATTCAACAGTTTCTGCAACAGACTTTAGGGAAACAGAATACAGGTGGTCCCCGACTTACAACGGTCTCGAGTTACGACGTTTCGCGGTTACGAACGCCTCCCATTGAAAAGCATTGTTTCAAGTTACGTGGTTTATGCGCCTTTACACCAGAAAATACGGTACCGAAACAAAACTTACAGGAGGGAGGGAGGGGGGGAGCTTGATATGCTGGAAACTTACAGGAGACCTCAGGCAGACCGGAGCAGAGGTCAGTAGAGGCTAATATGCTAAATATGCTAACTCTGGACTGCTGGACCGCACGTGGAACTACAGGAGACCTTATTGTTTTGAGCGGAGGTATACGAGGCAGACATGCTACAGCTGAGCAACGAGCTAACATGCTAGCAACAAGCTAACATGCTAACAGACGTTGCTGTGAACGCTGTTGACCGCGTCAAGCTGCAAGAGCTCCGAGGTGCACGAGCTAACACGCTAACAGACGAAGGAAGAATTGACCAGCTCCCAGTAAGAAATTAACTCTTTTTTTCCTTCTTTTTGGCTCCAAATGTACTGTATGTGTTTTTGATAAATATGTAGAGTAATGTGTTAAGTGCTTGGTAAAAATACAGTACTGTACGTATGAGGTGCCGTTTGGACGTGTTTTCTGACTTAGGACGATTTCCGTGTTACGAACGGGCGTAGGAACGGAACTGCATCGTAACTCGGGGACTACCTGTATTTAAATAGCGAGTGGGCTACAGAACAAAAACCTGCATAAACTAAAGACAATGCCTTCAGATCGTTGAGGTGCTACTACCTAAACAATCCAAGGGATGTGGGTTCTATGGCTACTCCAATACCCAAGATAAAATGTTTGAATGTTTTCCTGGGGGTTGCATTGTGATTTAGACTTAGATATAGGTATTGTATGTTGATATGTATTTGAATGTATATGCAAGTGTACGTATGTATGTATATATGGGTAGGTATGGGTATACAGTATATATTTATAGAAATTTACTGCAAAGTTATGAATATTCTAAGTTCTTTATACATATTTTGTTGTTGTGTTTTGTCATGTTCTTTGCGGGTCTACAGACAGTGGTCGGGTGTGTTGCCTTGTGCTCTCTTTGTCTATATTTCTTATATTTTGTAGTCTTACTTTCCGTCTTTCCTTTCTTTCTGTCCTGTTATTTAAAAAAAGACATAGATTTTGTTTAGCTAGACAACTTCCTGAAAGTCTTTGTTTAGGACTTCTCCAGCTTTGTGGGCTTCGTTGATTCAAACAGAACGCTGGCCACTGCGATACTGGAAACTCCACCGGGTGTCTTCATCAATGTGGGTGTAAATACGGTGGCCCCAAAGTGTAAATGAACAACATTTAAAAAAACAGAATTACATTTGGAAAAACTCAACAAAAACACAATAACATTTGAAAAAACAAAATTACATTTGAAAAAACAGAATGACATTTGAAAAAATGGAATTACATTAAGCTAAAGCGGAAGTGGCCGGAATCACATTAGAAAAAAAACAAATTACATTAAGCCAAACCGGAAGTGGTCGAAGCGGAAGTGGTCCGAATCACATTAGAAAAAAACGGAATTACATTTGGAAAAACACAACAAAAACAAATGATGTTGTGTTTTAGTTGTTTTAGTTGTGTTTTTCCAAATGTAATTCCGTTTTTTTCTAATGTGATTCCGGCCACTTCCGCTTTGGCTTAATGCAATTCCGTTTTTTTTTTTCAAATGTCATTCTGTTTTTTCAAATGTAATTTCGTTTTTTCAAATGTAATTTCGTTTTTTCAAATGTAATTTCGTTTTTTCAAATGTTGTTGTGTTTTTGTTGTTTTTGTTGTGTTTTTCCAAATGTAATTCCGTTTTTTTAAATGTTGTTGATTTACACCTTGGGGCCACCGTATGTAAAAGACGGTGTATTAAAATCGGGGGTTGGAAGTTCAACTGCAGCTGTTCGGATCAGGAAAAGGCCACTATAGCAGTCGATTCAGACCACGTACAACAGAGCACAACATAAAGTGCAGCACATAATCTTACCAAGCAGCAGATTCAGATGCTACAGGGTACACTAAAATGTAGGAACCCACTAATGTTCTGAACTCATATCCCCCCCGCCGCCTTGAAATGTTCTGCCACGCCACTTAACGCCATCCCCGTGGAATAGAAGAGTAGCGGTGCATAAATCTGAAGCCTTCAGTCATCGCCAGAAGTGCTGCGGGTCCTTTTTGATGGAATTCAAGACTTCAGTGTGTTAAATGTCACAATCTGCCACGGAATCTGTCATTTTGATGAAGACGCAGTTAAAACGGTGACTAAACTAATAAAAATGTGGTCTAACAGATTTAAAAAAGAAGCGATGAGTGACCGCTGATATTTTGAAAAAGGGGGAAATTGGGTGCATTAGTCAAAAGGGTTGCTCTGAATAATCAGCGATAACAATTATGACAATTTGTTAATGTCAGTGCTTTCAGTTTACTCCGGAGATATAGTAGTAAAAACCACTTCACCAACACTGTATTCAAACTTTTATCTCAGCTCAGGTGTTGCATTTTAATCCGTTGCTTTGGTTAAACTGAGCCCAGCTCATCCTGCACTGTGACCAACGTTATAGCAAAAGATAGCGAGAACTTTTTTGAGCCCACAGGAAGTTTTTCCCAACAGGAGTACAGCATACGGCACATCACACATACATCAACAAATTATTATACAGAAATACATTAACCTGTAGAAATGACCCTGACAAGCAAAGATCATATACAGGTACTCCCCGAGTTACGACGAAGTTCCGTTCCTACGCCCGTTCGTAACACGGAAATCGTCGTAAGTTCGGAAAATACGTCCAAACGGCAACTCATATGTACAGTACTGTATTTTACCAAGCACTTAACACATTACCCTACATATTTATCAAAAACACATACATTTGGAACCATAATGAAGGAAAAAAAGAGTTAATTTCTTACTGGGAGCTGGTCAATTCTTTCTCTGTCTGTTAGCATGTTAGCTCGTGCACCTCCGAGCTCCTGCAGCTTCACGCGGTCCACAGCGTTTACAGCAACGTCTGTTAGCATGTTAGCTCGTTGCTATCATGTTAGCTCGTTGCTCAGCTGTAGCCTGTCTGCCTCGTAAACCTCCGCTCAAAACAACAAGGTCTCCTGTATTTCCATGCGCGTCCAGCGGTCCAGAGTTAGCATATTTAGCATATTAGCCCCTCCTGACCTCCTCTGCTCCGGTCTGCCTGAGGTCTCCTGTAAGTTTCCAGAAGTTTCCAGCGCGTCAAGCTCCCCCCTCCCTCCCTACCACCTGTAAGTTTCGTTTTGGTACCGTATTTTTGGTGTAAAGGCGCATAAACCACGTAACTTGAACAATGCTTTTCAATGGGAGGGCGTTCGTAACTTTGAAACGTCGTATCTCGAGACCGTCGTAACCCGGGGACAACCTGTATAATATTTGACCTTGAATAGTGACCTTGAACCAGTGTTTATAAAATGTGTGTCATGCATATGTTTATGAAGATTTCTTAAATTATCTTGAGTAGGTCAGAAGTTGTGGGTCAGACAAGACAAAGTGTACAGATGAGACCATAAGATATCCTGTTTTCAGCAGGCGTATAAAAGCCGTGTGAACAATTTTCTTAAACGTATGAATTAAAATTTAATTTTTTATCCACGCTCATGCTATCAGCTCCATGTACCATAATTGTGTGAACGTTTATGAAGCTTTTTGTGATCCATTTTATTTCCGTACAATTTTTAATGTTCCACAATTTTTGCTTCTTTCAGGACAATCCTGTTCCGACTTTTGATTTTGGTGCAACTTTAGCCTTTTGAAATATTTAGCCTTTTCTGCCACGTTTTTCCTCATGGAAAATGAACTGAGGTAATTTCAGCTGTTTGTTAAGCTGTTTTGTGCTCCTTTTAGATTCTTTACGCTAACTACAAAATTTTTGGGCTTCTTCTAACTTAGTTCTGCTAATTGCAGCTTACTGTGGGTCTTTGAGTTTATTTATGCACATTTCAGCTTTTTCTGCTATTTCGGCTACTATATTTTCCGCCGTACACATTGCACCGCCCTACAAGTCGCATCGCCCAAAAAATGTCTAATAAAGTGGAAAAATCCATAAATACGTCACATCTATTACGTGACACCACTGACAACCTGGAAAATGTGGGCCGGTGTTGTGCCAAAAAATTGATTTGCTGCCAAATGGAAGCCACGGGAGCGTGCACGGGAGGATTCGAAGAAGTTAACAAGATTAACACTTAAAAACAATTATTTGTTTGCTCAAACTTATGGCAAAGGTGTGTCTCAGTTGAACGTTTACTTCATAAATGCACTTTATGGTCAAATCAGCTGCATTTCTCCGGGGCGGTGCAACAAAATGAAGCTGATTTGACGGTTACTCCAGGCGAGCTGGACAAAGTAGGCATGCTATGGCAAGCTGATTGTGTCATTAATAGCCACTTTTACCTACTACATGATACAACAGCATGTCATACTACTCTGGTGCCATCTAGCGGCTGAAAATGGTAGTGTTCAATATTTTCTGTCAGAATGAAAACGGTCATATCTCAGCCAAAGATTGGTTAATAAATGAATATGTGTAAAAAAATCCATAAATATATTGCTTTGGCGTATTAGTTGCAAGGCATGCAAATTATAAAATAAAAAAAACATGACTTATAGGCCGAAAAATACGGCACTACTGAGTTTTATGCTAATTTTAGCTTCTTTTTTTTTTTTTTCTAATTTCACATTCAACTTTTTTCTGTTTAATTCTGCAAAAAATGTGTTTCTCCACTTCCTTCTAGTAATTTAGACTTCTCTCTTAGTTTTTAGACAATTTTCAGCTGTTCATTTCCACTTTTTTTTATCCTGCTTTTGTTTTCATTTTGGCTTCTTTCAGCTTAACCGGATGAGCATGTCTTCTTTCTTCTGTTAATTTAAGCTTGTTTTCTTCTGTTAATTTAAGCTTGTTTTCTTCTGTTAATTTAAGCTTGTTTTCTTCTGTTAATTTAAGCTTGTTCTACCTGTTCAGCTACAGTTTTAGCCAAATTTTGCAGTTTTCAGATAAATTCAATTTTATCACTGTAATTTTTTTCAACTTTCAGCTTAATTAACTTCTTTCTTCTAATTTAAGCCTATTATGCTCCTTTCAGCTTTTTCTGCTAGTTAGCTTTTTTGGCTATTTCAGCTACTATTTAGCTGTGCTTAAGCTAATTTGAGCTTTTTCAGCATATATTAGCTCATTTCATCTCTCTGCTTCCGTCCGTCAGTTTCAGCTTCTTTCTGCTTTTTCAGCTACTTTTCAGCTGTTTTTTTTTCTAAATTCAGCCTATTTTTAGCTAATTTCCTCATTTTGTGCTAATTTTTGCTCATTTAAACCCAATTCATTAAATATGTATCATTGCCACTTTTAATTTTTAATTTTTAATCTTTTGTTTTAATTTTGGCTACATTCAGCTTAACTGGATGAGCATGTCTTCTTTCTTCTGTAAATTTAAGCTTGTTCTACCTGTTCAGCTAAAGTTTAAAAAAATTTAGCAGTTTTCAGATACATTCAATTTTATCATGGTAATTTCTTCAACTTTCAGCTTAACTTAACTTCTTTCTGCTAATTTAAGCTTGTCATGATCCTTTTAGCTTTTCCTGCTAGTTAGCTTTTTGGCTATTTCAGCTACTATTTAGCAGTGCTTATGCTAATTTGAGCTTTTTCAGCATATTGTATTAGCTAATTTCATCTCTCTGCTTCCGTCTGTCAGTTTCAGCTTCTTTCTGCTTTTTCAGCTACTTTTCAGCTGGTTTTTTTTTGCTAAATTCAGCCTATTTTTAGCTAATTTCATAATTCTGTGCAAATTTCTGCTTATTTAAAGCCAATTCATTAATATGTATTATTTTTTGCTTTCTTCTGCTAATTTAAGCTTATTCTTCAATTTCAGCTTGTTTTTTTTAGCTAAATTCATCTGTTTTTCAGCAAGATCTTCTGCAATAAGCATTCAGTGCAATTTTTTAAAGTTTTAATTAATTTTACATATTAAAAAAACATAAAAGATATTGAAAAAAAATTCATAAATTTGTGAAATAATTAAAATACATAAAATGAAAGGACCAGACAAAGTGCAGCCCAAAAACCCCTATGATGAGTACAATTAATGGACTAAGTTTTCCCTCGCCCGGACGCGGGTCACCGGGGCCCCACTCTGGAGCCAGGCCCGGAGGTGGGGCACGCTGGCGAGCGCCTGGTGGCCGGGCTTTTACCCATGGAGCCCGGCCGGGCACAGCCCGAAGAGGAGACGTGGGTCCCCCTTCCCATGGGCTCACCACCTGTGGGAGGGGCCAAAGGGGTCGGGTGCATTGTGGGATGGGTGGTGGCCGAGGGCGGGGACCCTGGCGGTCTGATCCTCGGCTACAGAAGCTGGCCATTGGGACATGGAATGTCACCTCTCTGGTGGGGAAGGAGCCTGAGCTAGTGTGTGAGGTTGAGAGTTTCCGACTAGAAATAGTCGGACTCACCTCAACGCATGGCTCTGGCTCTGGAACCAGTTTCCTTGAGAGGGGTTGGACACTCTTCCACTCTGGAGTTGCCCCTGGTGAGAGGCGCCGAGCAGGAGTGGGCATACTGGTTGCCCCCCATCTTGGTGCCTGTACGTTGGGGTTCACCCCGGTGAACGAGAGGGTAGCCTCCCTTCGCCTACGTGTGGGGGGACGGGCTCTGACTGTTGTTTGTGCCTATGCACCAAACGGCAGCTCAGACTACCCACCCTTTTTGGAGTCCTTGGAGGGGGTATTGGAGAGTGCGCCTCCTGGGGACTCCCTTGTTCTACTGGGGGACTTCAACGCTCACGTGGGCAATGACAGTGAGACCTGGAGGGGTGTGGTTGGGAGGAACGGCCCCCCTGATCTGAACCAGAGTGGTGTTCTGTTATTGGACTTCTGTGCTCGTCATGGATTGTCCATAACGAACACCATGTTTAAGCATAAGGGTGTCCATATGTGCTCTTGGCACCAGGACACCCTAGGTCGCAGTTCGATGATCGACTTTGTTGTCGTCTCATCTGATCTGCGGCCGCATGTCTTGGACACTCGGGTGAAGAGAGGGGCGGAGCTGTCAACTGACCACTACCTGGTGGTGAGTTGGCTCCGATGGTGGGGGAGGATGCCGGTCAGACCTGGCAGACCCAAACGTATTGTGAGGGTCTGCTGGGAACGTCTGGCAGAGTCTCCCGTAAGACGGAGCTTTAACTCCCACCTCCGGGAGAGCTTTGAACACGTTCCGAGGGAGGCGGGGGACATTGAGTCCGAGTGG
>JBBPBX010083230.1:0-15569 GCA_038048925.1 Garcialebias charrua | reverse complement strand
TGGTGTTGCAGAGAAGGACTTGACATAGAGATTGGTTCCCAGTACCTCGTTATCAGTCCTAAAGAAGACCAGTGGGCCACTGATACCAACAGGTGAGGCGAGCATACAGGAACTTTTTTGTAACATTGCTTTCTATTTTATTTGTTGCTTTCCCTTCTGGACTATAAAACATGCCAGCTGGATTATGTGTACTGACCTCAATCTTGCTGCATAACAGAGTTCATCAAATGGCCTAAACTCAGCATGTTACTTCATTCGTTTTTCTGCTTCATGTTTCAGATTTATCTATATGTTGGGGAAGGACACCTGGGTCGAGCGGTGGCCTTCAGCTGCAGAGTGTCTCAGTAGTCCAACCATGCGAGCTAAATGCAAGGCTCTTAACGATGCTGCAAATGAACTCTCTGTAAACGGCTGCGGTCTGTAGAAGCATCTGTGTAGAACCGCATCACTGTCAGAGATGCATGTATTGCTTTGTCACAGTTAGTGCAATATGGATATTTTTTAATAACAGAAAATACATTTCTTTACAAGGACAATCTTGTTTTGTTTTCTGATTACCATGAAGTTTAATTATTGGTGTCTTTATATAACAGTTATATATTATTATAAATTCAGCTGCTTAATGTGTGTTATTGAGTGAATTAAGTGACCATAAATAGTGAGATTTAGAATGTGTCAATTTCCTGGTAGGTTTAAATAACCATACCATACCATACCAGCTTTATTTATAGAGCACTTTAAACACCTACAGGACCAAAGTGCTGTACACACAACAAAACAATCACAATCAAGTAATAAAATGATTAAAATAAATAAGAGTCACATAATAAAAGTTGAGGAATCATACAATCAGATAAAACAAGCGACTAAAATTATTAAAAGTCAACATCGCAGATGGTGTCATAGGCCAGGGAGAAGAGATGGGTTTTAAGAAGAGATTTAAAAACAGACAGGGAAGAGGCCTGTCTGATGTTCAAGGGAAGGTTGTTCCACAGTTTAGGAGCTGCCACAGCAAAAGCACGGTCTCCTCTGAGCTTGCGTTTTGTCTTTGGGACACTCAGGAGCAGCTGATCACATGACCTGAGGGATCGAGAGGGTGTGTATGGCTGCAGCAACTCGGACAGATAGGGCGGGGCAAGACCATTTTGCGCTTTAAAAGCAAATAAAAGAACTTTAAAATGAATCCTGGAATGTACGGGCAGCCAGTGCAGGGAGGTTAAAACAGGAGTAATGTGGTCAAACTTTCGTGTGCCAGTTAAAAGTCGTGCAGCGGCGTTCTGTACCCTCTGAAGCTGAGAGATACACGAATCACTGATTCCTATATAGAGTGCATTACAGTAGTCCAGCCGTGTGGTCACAAAGGCGTGAACTACTGTTTCAAAATGCTGCTTGGAAAGAATTGGCTTCACCTTAGCCAGCTGCCTCAGGTGGAAAAAACTAGTTTTAACAACTGCTCTGATGTGGTTTTCTAATTTTAGTCCGGCATCGATCTTGACCCCCAGGTTTGTAACAATAGGTCTGATGTATTGAGCCAAGGAACCAACATTGACCTTGGGAGTCTCAGTGGAGCTTCCAAAAACCATCACCTCAGTCTTCCCCTCATTAAACTTTAAAAAGTTCACAGCCATCCAGGCTTTGATGTCCTCCAGACATGAAAACAGAGGGGCCAGAGAGTTGGAGTCCTTTTTCTGAAGCGGGACATAAATCTGCGTATCATCCGCATAACAATGAAAGGAGATCCCATATTTTCTAAGAATGGAGCCAAGAGGGAGCAGGTACAGTGTGAAGAGGAGGGGGCCTAAGACTGAGCCCTGAGGAACCCCACACAGAAGAGGAGCAGAGGAGGACACATGGTCACCAAGGCGGACACAGAAAGTACGGTCGGCTAAGTAGGACCTAAACCAGTTCAGTGCTGCACCGCTGACACCCCCCCATTGTTTCAATAAAGTTATGTGGATTTCTGTATTATTAAAATAAGTCAATTTGTCTCCATTTAATCCTACTGGGATGACGTGCTGTGAATGGCTGAGAGGCATAGTGCCGACAGTGGAACTTCAACTCATAGTCAGTCAGAGAGTCTTTATCGTCATTCGCACCACATGTGGTACATGTAATGAAATGAGATTATGTACACAGGGTCCCAGTTACATCCAACAATAAAGAGTAAAAGAAAAACAGTAATAACATCTAAGATATGAACTAAGAAAAACATCAACTAAAAATACACTAAGCACTAATATCATGGAAAAACATTACTCCAAACAGCAGCACGAACATGAGTCTGTATGAGCAGATGAACACAGCAACATGAAACAGGTTTTTGTCAGCAGCAACATGAAACAGATCAGAAGCATTCTTAAAGGAGAATGTGGTGAAAATCTGACAAACATTGCAAGTTTAAATCACACTTACTTCCTCTTTTTTTATTTGTATCACAGCCAGGTGTCAGACCAAAAAAAAAAGAAGAAACGGGAAACATTAACACCATCCAAAATAGATATGGATTGCTTTTTGCTTCAACACATTTGGTAGCACATCATAAAAGTAAAAGTGACTAAATAATGAATGAGAAGTGAATCAAGAACCCGAGAGAAACAGTCAAGTTAGTGCAAGAGCTTCTAAAACAAACCTGTCAAACTTCCTCTAATTAGTTTTTCTCCTGCCAGTAATAACATTATTTTTCTTAATATTTAGTTTAATCAACCAGACAAATGTCACCGAGATCTCAGATCTCTTTTTCAAGGGAGTCCAGGGCCTGAATCCACCTTAAACATCATAGTACCCAGTAAAACGCACGCAAACATGAGAACATGCAAACTCCACATAGAAAGACCCAGACCCAACCTGATGATTGAACCCAGGACCTTCTTGCTGTGAGACAACATATCACTACGCTTTCATGCTGCACACTAATACTATTAACAATTAATACAGCACTATTTTAGCGTACAGGCAGTCCTCGACTTACGACGGAGTTCCGTTCCTACGCCGCTGCACCGCGTACAGTACAATACTGTATTCTTCCACCGCTGTGTCACGACGCTTATGACGTAAAACTGCGTAACTCGAAATAAGGCTTTTCATAGTGAATGGGAGATGCGTCGTAACCACGAAACGTCGTAGCTCGAGACCGTCGTAACTCGAGGACCACCTGTATTGGTTTTTATTCTTTACACACACATGCTCACCATCTCAGTTGCACATAGTGACACATACAAGTGTCTTGTGTTTTACACTTGGCAAAAAAAGAAAGAAAAAATAACTACATTTTGTCCAGTTTGTGACACTGATAAAGATAGAAATAAAGGCCAATAATTTTTACGGAGGGGTCATGACCTCCCAGCCTGAGGCCTTTCTTTGGAGTACCTATCCTGAAAAATAAAATAAACGAGTGAAGAAAATAGATGGATGATTTGCTGCAATGCCAGCTGTTTATTTTTGTAATTAAATACTTTTTTTTTTTTTAATGCAGTTAGTCTCAAGTCTTCATCCTTAGGTCCTAATTCACCTACACCTGACATAAATGTACTTCATACAATGAAGTGTGTTTTATATCCTTTGTATACTTTCTTCATACTGATAAATTAATTTTAAATTTTGAATTAATGTGACCTTCAGAATTATTAATTGTTAAATTAATTTTAACAACCCAAAGTCTCAAGTGATTATGCTACAGACTGTCTCACAAAGGTCACAAAATATTTGACGTCTAGTTTTTGTTGTTGTTGTTTTTGGTATTTTGGGGGACCGACCAGACAATAGTTCATCTGAAATTATTGACCACGCTGTACAGTGTAGATGGATCTTCAACAGGTCTCTGAGCCTCTGTTGTCTGGACGACACTGTACACTGTTGATGGATCCACAACTTCCTCAGCTTCAGTCCTGAAAGAGTGACTGTGAAGAATAACAGTACAAATTATAAAATGTTACATTTGTAAATATTTACATTTTATAAAAAGACAACTTTGGCACTTCATTTCCCCCTTTTGTTAATCCAATTCTCATTTTGTAAAAATGTGATTCTAAATACATGCATATACATTATTCAGTTTTAAATGAGTAAGGTGTTCTGAGAGAACAAGATCTTACCTCGGGCTATAATTGATCATAGAATATTCTACGCTCTCATTTTCCTCCTGCCTAGGTCTACAGGCTCCGTTGGATCTCATGTTCATATAGAGACAATCATTTGGATTCCTCAACAATCGCACACTGACATAGTGAAGGTTCTTCTGTTCCTTTGACTGATGGGGTTCACACTGCAGGGACAAATGCATTTGTAGATCAGTAATGTCCTGACATTTCAACTGCAGAAACCATTGGTAGTAAAGATGAGATATATGGCTCTTCGAAGGAGACTGTATCTTGATAATTCACTCACATTCTGAATGTGTGGATCTGGTTTTAAAATCTTTTTAAGTTCAGATACAGTCGTTTAATATTATTTCTGTTTCTGGTGTGCTTCAGGACTCATAAACAGAAAAGCTACATAAACGTTCATGGTTACTTTATGAAAGTTGCTGGACCATTCAAAGATTTAAGGTTCTTTTATTTGTTGTACGCACCACATGTGGTCCATGTGGTGGGATGAATTTGTGTACACAGGGTCTCAGTTACATCCAACAAAAATATTAAAATATAAAATAAAAACAGTAATTAGATCCAAGATATAAACTAAGAAAAACATTAACTAAAAATACACTGAGCATTAGTAGCATAGAAACAATACGCCAAACAGCAGCACAAACATGAGTCTGTGTGAGCAAATGAGTACAAATGAACACGGCAGGATTAAATAAATCAGCAGCATGAGATCAGCAGCACATATCACCAGTCAAAGTGGCATTACAGTGATTTTTTTTCACAGTAATTATCCTGGTTAGATATTCATGAGTCTAACAGCCTCAGGGTAAAAGTTGTTCCTCAGTCTAGTGGTTCTACACTCATTGCTCATTATCCTCCTTCCTGAGGGGAGTGGGGCAAAAAGTATGCGCTGGATGAGCGGGGTCCTTCATGATGCAGGTGGCCCTCTTACTGCATCTGGATGTTTAATGGTGCATTCAGACCGAACAGCGTTTCAATGGCAGGAGCGTCCAGTTTACATGCAAAGTCAATGGGGGACGCGCTTCCAGCTGCGTCTTGGCGTCGGGCGTCACGTCGCGTGCGTGTTGAGCGTGCTGGAAAGCGTTTTCCGTGCACGTGAACCGGCTTCAGCCTCCAAACCACGCATTCAACATGCTGAAGATTTCGCCGTTCAAACTTTCAAACGCCGCTCAACTCTACCTGATTGGTTGGTGTGTCAACCAATCAGGGAGAGTCGGGGGGAGAAGAGAGGGGGAGAGTCCCTATGTGACGCGGAAACGAGGGGGCGCGCGCACTATGTGACGTATTGTTTGTGGGACACAGAAAAGACCCGCGAGGTCGTGTACTATGGATTGTAGCTGTGTGTTCGCGACAAGTCCTTCACGACCAGTCAAGTCTGCTCCACAGAGACAGAAATAAAAAGCTCCTCGCCTGGCGGAGTGCAGTGAGGAGGACTCGGTATACCGGTAAGCTCCTCCCACACACCCCGCAGCAGTTTCGCGTTCTGGCGTTCTGGTCCAAGTAGGTCTGGACACCAAGTGCATCTACTTGCGTGCGTGACGAGCTTTTTGGAAGTTGAAACGCTGTTCGGTCTGAATGTACCATAAGTGTCTGTGATGGTGGGGAGGCTGACTCTAACAGACTTCTGTGCAGCCTTCACCACTCTCTGCTATACCATCATGGTGCATCACCATGACGTTCAGTCTTACAGATAAATTTGGTGCATCTTATTATCCTAGAGATGGAGGATCTGGCTCCCAAAAAAAAAAAAAAGCTAACTCTTTCAGCTCTCAAACAGCATTCTAATAAAAGCTATTTCAAACACACATTTCAGGTTGTTGTTGTTTTTTAGAGTATCCTGGTCATTGGGCTCAGTTCACCAAAAATCAGCATTTTTTAGTGTGCTTAACTAAATGATTATAATGCAAGAAGAGACACCACCCCATCACAGGCTGCAGGTATGCAAAAAATAAAAAATAAAAATACACGTGTCATTTCATTGTTACTGTCAAAAAACATAACTAAGCTCAATATTGCATAACAATGTCTTCCCAAGTAAACTTGGAATATCCTGATGCATGCTCAATAATCCAGGTAGAAAAATCCACCAAGTTTAAGTCAGGTCCTCTGGACGGATTCTTGTTTGTTGAAACGTTTCATCTTTTATCCAAAAGACTTCATCGGTCTGAGGAGCTGCAACAACTCAGTCTTTTAAGTAGCACACTCGCATAGTGGGCCAACCAGTTTGATGGTGATAAGCTGGTTTCTGGAGTCTGGTTTCTGTTTTGTGGCTTTATTACTTGGATTACTGAGCATGAACTTGATGTTTTGAACCACTGGGGAAAGGGTGGACTCCAGAAACCAGCTTATCACCATCAAACTGGTTGGCCCACCATGTGAGTGTGCTACTTAAAAGACTGAGTGTGCTGTGGTTCCTTGGACTGATGAAGTCCTTTGGATGAAAGACAAAATGGTTCACGCAAACAAACCATCCAGAGGACCTGATTTAACTTAGATAAACTTTGAATTATTTTACTTGTTTCACACAATTGTAAAATAATAATAATCCAAATAGAGTATTCATATTCAACAAAACTGTTGATGTGTTCGTCTTTTCCTGCACTTTTCCTGCACTAAATGAAGGGTCATAACAGAAGACAGGATGGTTTTCAATCATCTGATGTTCCTCACCTGTTCACTGGTGTCAGGTCTTTTTCCACGTTCACTCGAAGGTCCTGAAGGTTTTCGCTTTCTATTTTGTTTAAAAAAAAAAACTAGTTACCAAATTGGCTGCTAATATGGCTGAATAGCAAAGATTTAAAGTAAGAAAGACAAACTCACTTCATCAGAAAGAAAACAAGGACAAGTATGATGAGGATGATAAGAACCAACACTGATGTTCCAGTGACTACTGACTTCCACGCCGCTGGAAATGTGAAAACAAGATTAAAATGGGCCTTGTTCAGTCGACTTAACAAAAACATAACGTAAAGTTAATTTTCAGTGTTATTAGGTGCACGTAGCTCAAACCTCCACCTTTTGCTGTTGACAAACTGATGATTATCGCTGGCATTTAAAGCAAACTTATTTGCAATTTAAAGTAATGGTTACCAAACTTTTCAACATCAGACCCACAAAGTAACTTAGAACCAATGAGGCATTCAAACACTGCTAATGTTCATTCAACCATTATTTATACAGGCTATCCTCGTTGAGCCACGGGGACTCATTTACAAGAGGGACCTGTTTCACTCACACCCAGGGTCATTAGAGTTACCAAGCAGCCTAACATGCATGTTTTTGGACTGTGGGAGGAAACCGGAGCACCCGGAGAAAACCCACGCATGCACGGAGAGAACAAACTCCACCCAGAAAGGCCCCCGGACCGGGATTTGAACCGGGGACCTGCTTGCTGAGAGGCAGCAGCTCTACCAGTTGTGCCACCGTGCTGTCCAATGTGCCAATTAAACATTGTCATTATGGCAATTTTATTTTGTCTTATAATTGCATGTTTTATCCCAAAAAGACATGATTGAAATCTTTTTATTTATTTGATTTTGTTCTTCACATTCTAATTTTATGAACTTTGGTATCTGATGTGTGTAAATAAGTGATGGACGTGGATCTTTACCTCGCACAACAGCCACGTGCACCGTGGAGTTTTTATGTCCCAATCTGTTGTGAACTTTACAGAAATAGTTTCCGCTGTGCTCATGTTTTATGTCGTTGATGGTGATGTTTTGTCCTGAAACCTTTGCCAATTTTTCATCCTGCTTGTACCAGGTATATTTAGCTGCCGGGTTAGCATCACTGCAACAGGTCAGAGTCACTGAACTGCCCTCCGAGATCTTACCAGAAGGACTCATCAAAACAAAGGGAAGATCTGGAGCATCTGCAAGAGAAGGAAAATAATTTGCTTGTAGCATTAGTGGGATATATAAAAATCCTAAATTGAAGTAGCTGGGCAAACTTCAAATAAAATTTTAGCAACATTATTTTGTCTTGCATAGTATATATGCTTCATAAGATGACCATGATGAGAATGTTATTAGGTACAATACATTTTCCAATTGCAAATGAACAATAAAAAGTCTCACATTTAACATCAATCTTGACTTTATAAGTTTTTTCTCCCCTGTAATTGAAGGCTTTACAGACGTACAGTCCAGAGTCAGATCGCTTGACTGAACTGAAGATGAGCTGTGTTCTGACACTGACAGGTCCAGGTTCACCTTGCTTGTACCATGTGTAATTAGCTGCTGGGTTAGCATCACTGCTGCAGGTCAGATTCAGAGGACTGCCCTCAACAATATCACCAGAGGGACTCGCTGACACAGAGGCCAGTTTTGGAGCATCTGGAAAACAACAAAGATAATTACAGTATTAACATCTGCCTGGACGTTTTTGACAGACCATGGTATACAGACATGATTTATTTAAATAACGATAACTTACAAAGAACATCCACAAATAGAGGTGAGGATTTCAGTTGTCCATAGAGATTTTCAGACATGCAAAGGTAGTTTCCTCTGTCTTCAGAGGTGATGAAGGGAAAATGAACACATCTGGACCGTGAAAATAATGTATTGTTCTTGTACCAGAAGTAATAAGCTGCTGGGTTAGCATCACTGCTGCAGGTCAGATTCAGTGGTTTACCCTCTTCTATTGGACCAGAGGGACTCACCAAGACAGAGGAGAACTTTGGACCATCTGCATTCATGAGCACAGATTATTACGAATTAAATAGCTCACTCAGATAAAATGTATGTTTAAATCATGTGTCACGAATGCCAAAATATGAAAATAGCTTGTTGACGTTTCTGAACTGATCCAAAGGAAAATAAAATAAGTGAGTCCTATTTGACCTTTGGAAACACTAAGAGCAGAATAAAACTGGACCAGACAGAGAAAATGTCAATCATTGCTGTGCAGCTCAGCAAGTCTAAATATCGGTAATCTGATGTAAAACAAACAAACTCTGAAACCCAAAAATGTAGTACAAACTCACAACACCAAAAACAATAACAACAACAGAATCTTATTACCTTTAAGAATTTTTTTTTATATAATAAAGCCTTTTTTTCGAGCTATTAGTTCAATTTGGGGAGTCTCAGGGGTTCTGTGGGGGGTACTCCGAGAGTATGGGGTACCAGGCCCTTTGATACGGGCTGTTAGGTCCCTGTACGACCGGTGTCAAAGCTTGGTCCGCATTGCCGGCAGTAAGTCAGGCTCGTTTCCAGTGAGAGTTGGACTCCGCCAAGGTTGCCCTTTGTCACCGATTCTGTTCATAACTTTTATGGACAGAATTTCTAGGTGCAGCCAAGGTGTTGAGAGGATCCGTTTTGGTGGCCTTAGAATCGCTTCTCTGTTTTTTGCAGATGATGTGGTCCTATTGGCTTCATCAGTTCGTGATCTACAGCTTTCACTGGAGCGGTTTGCAGCCGAGTGTGATGCGGCCGGGATGAGGATCAGTTCCTCCAAATCCGAGGCCATGGTCTTGAGCCGGAAAAGGGTAGCATGCCCTCTCCGGGTCGGGGAGGAGGTCCTGCCCCAAGTGGAGGAGTTTAAGTATCTCGGGTCTTGTTCACGAATGAGGGAAAACTGGAGCGTGAGATCGATAGGCGGATAGGTGCAGCGTCCGCAGTGAAGCGGGCGCTGTACCGGTCTGTCGTGGTGAAGAGAGAGCTGAGTCAAAAGGCAAAGCTCTCAATTTACCGATCGATCTACGTTCCCACCCTCATCTATGGTCATGAGCTTTGGGTTGTGACCGAAAGAACAAGATCTCGGATACAAGCGGCTGAAATGAGTTTTCTCCGCAGGGTGTCTGGACTCTCCCTTAAGGCCGAGATATAGCTCTGCGTACGGCCTGTACGCCGCTCTACGTGCGCATTCTGTGCGCGCGCGTTCACAAGCAGCTCTGCGTTCGATCTCGCATTAATTCTTGCGTTTTCGCTCCAATTTCTTGACTTCATTTGAGCAACAGCAGGGCGGAGCGTTTACCTACGGGACAAATTGAGGTTGCTGATTGGTCATTTGCTGACACGCCTACTGAATTGATTGACAGGTCGGGTGGGGGAAAAAAAGGCACTTCACACAGCTTCTGCCGCTGCGGTATTCTGTGTTTATATGTTAATAAAAAGTTCTAAAAAATAAAATAAAAACAGGGAGCGCTGGTCCAGCACACCAAAACACCAGGAAATATTTAGAACCTCGCGCAGCCACGTTGGACATGAGTTTGATTCGCTCGTGACAAATTAATTCATTTACTCATTTCAGTCATGGAGTCAGCGGAGGAGGAAGCAATCACTTGACTTTTGGCAAAAAAACAAAAGAAAAGTCCAGATCACTGATGAAGAAGGGGAATTTAATACAATTGTGTCTCATACAAAACAGTCCGGCGCCAGGCAGTTTATTGTGAGACAACGCGCCTCGCGTACGCGGCCGTAAAATTTGAGCTTTGCGCGTACATACCCTGCGGGGCTACGCTTGTGCCTCTGCGTAGGTACGACGTACAGCGGCGTACTGCCGTACGCAGAGCTTTATCTCGGCCTTTAGAGATAGGGTGAGAAGCTCAGTCATCCGGGAGGGACTCAGAGTAGAGCCGCTGCTTCTCCACATTGAGAGGAGCCAGTTGAGGTGGCTCGGGCATCTGGTTAGGATGCCTCCTGGACGCCTCCCTGGTGAGGTGTTCCGGGCATGTCCCACCGGGAGGAGACCCAGAGGAAGACCCAGGACACGCTGGAGGGACTATGTTTCTCGGCTGGCCTGGGAACGCCTTGGGATTCCCCCGGAGAAGCTGCTCCAAGTGGCTGGGGAGAGGGAAGTCTGGGCTTCCTTACTTAAGCTGCTACCCCCGCGACCCGACCCCGGATAAGCGGAAGACAATGGATGGATGGATGGATTAGTTCAATTTGTGAATGACAAAAAAGGGTAAATCGTGTAATCTGGACCAATTTCTTTAAGTGAGAAACATTTTGTATCCCCCATCCGGAGGACTTCGTCAGTCTGCAGCCTGCCAAACAGGTCTGTCCCATGGGTAGCCTTCATTGCTGTGTTTCAAGCCAACCTCCTGTTGACTTGAAACATGCAAACTGGGCCCACCCATCCAAAACAATCACTCATGTACAACAATCAAATGTTTTAGGCCAGATGGCCAACGTGCTAATCACAGAAACAGCCTGAGGACAACCAAGGCCAAAGCTGTTCAGAAAAAGGTTTGTAAACTCCATCATCCAGGTAGATAACAACAAAAAAGGTTAAATCATGTCATCTGGACCAATTTCTTTAAGTGAGAAACTTTTTGTCCCCCATCCAGAGGACAACTCTTCTCCTGAGCCACTTTGTCCTGGTTGTCCTCAGGCTGTTTCTGTGAGTAGCAGGTTGGCCACCTGGCCTAAAACATTTGATTGACTGTTGATGACGGCTGACTGACGAAGTCCTCTGGATAGGGGACGAAACATTTCTCACTTAAAGAAACTGATCCAGATGACATGATTTAACCTTTTTTGTTGTTATCTACCTGGGTGGTTGAACTTAAAAAGCTTCTGCTTTTTTTTGTGAATGGCTTCTTAATTATTCCTTGAAGATCAAGCTGAGACAACTCCAGCAATACGACAGACTATTATTTTTAATTTTAAGAACTCTACCTTAAATTAAAAAAAATTAATAAAAAAAACAAGTCACATTATATTCAGTCGTATCCTTTACTTGTTATGTTGTAATGCATTTATTTTACTCACATTTCACATTGATTTCTAAACTTGAAGAAGTGCTGCTTCTGGATATGACTGCTGTGCAGTAATACACTCCAGAGTCAGAGGACTTGATGGAGCTGAAGACAAGTTGTTGTTCTTCACTAAGTTGTTGAAAACCTTGGCTGCCATAGTTTTTGTACCAGGTGTATTTGGGTGTTTGGTACCGGTAAGCATCCCTCCTGCAGGTCAGAGTCACTGAGCTGTCCTCCAAGATCTCACCAAAGGGAGAAATGGACACAGAGAGACTATTTGAAGCATCTGGAGAAAACAAACAGAATTTAAATAGAAAATGCAATAAAACCACATGGTTTAGAAAAAACCTGCACCTTTTAAAATTAATAATCATATACCCTGTTGTCTTCCCTCCCCTGTGGAATGTCTGCGTCACAATGTGCTTAAATGCGCTGTGTTTTTTCAATTTCAGGCTGTCTTTCCTCAGCCAAGGTCTGTTAGGATTTTTTTTTGCCTCGAAATCCTATACATGTTGTCACTTTCATTACGTTTTTGGCTGTCTAAACAGTTCTCACTTGTAAGTGAGTCTTTGAGGCTCATTGGGATTTATCTGTATAAATTAAAGTTGACCAAAAAAACTGATGATGAAAACATAATTTGTACTTTGTTTATGAAAATAAAGTCCAAGGTATAACTGTTTTGTTCATTCTAAAACATTCATGACAAATACATTTTTATTTCAAGTTGTCATGACAAAGGCATTTTGACCAATGTCAACTTTGCATTGGAGGTGTCATAATTTACCGAATGACACGTAATGACAACAGTAATGAACATTCATAAAGACTCATTCATGTTCATGACAGGTGTTATGTCCTGCTTATACTGTAACTGTGTCATGTCAGCCTTATGAACACCCCTTCAAATAACGTGTTACCTAATATATATTACGAAATTTAATTCAGACTTTAGTCTCTCATCGGACTGAAGGTGAACTTACACGCTGCGAGAGATGGAAACTTGACGTATTCTTTCAAGGCACACTTAAATTCATCTGCATAATTAAATTGCTTCAATAAATGCCTTTTGTTTGTTTCTTGAAATTTTCTGTCGTTCTTGAACCAGACGTAGGAAACAGAATTTGGCAGCTGACAGTCACTGTGACATGTTAGCTCAGTCCAGCGAGGATACTGATTGTCAGCTGATCTCCTCACAATTACGTGCAGCTGTGGATCTAAAACAAACAGAAATTAATTTTTAAATACGAACAGATGTATTGTGGTGAGTGAAACATGTTGAAAAAGACCTTCAGTACTGTTACCTGTTACAGACAACGTGACTCCTGGTAAACCAGTATATTTTCCAGAGTTTGTTGTGAACCTGAACTTGTATTCAGCTGAGTCACGTTCCCTCAGATCATTGATAGAAAGCTGACAAACGCGGTCCACACAGTGATACTGCACGCGGTTTGAAAAATCTGGATCATTTTTCAAATCCACATACATGTAATTAGTTTGTTTTGTAAACCAGAATGTTTCTCCAACTTCTGTATTTTTGCCATTTATTTGGAGCGGGTATTCATAAGAGCAGTTTATTGTCACTGTGGATCCTTTTAAAGCACAGATCTGAAGAGGACTGCAAGTCACCCCCCAGTCATCCCCACCATGCACAGCTGGAAGATTCACCACATAAATAACAATTAGAAGAAACATACATATGATAACATGTAAAACCTGAGCATTTCTTAAAAATAAATAACTAAATGAACAAATAAATAAGTAAATAAATAATTAAAACCTGGAGATATATTTGAGTCAATCATTTATATTTATCTCTATGAGCAACTATAAAAGCATAAACCGTTTTGAAAGCACAAACATTTAGAAAAAAATCTCAAGTTATTAAACTTTCCTTGTTGCATTTCTGCATACAGTACAGTATAGGTAAATCAAAGCAAATAAAAACTACTTAACACCTTTTCTCACAAAAAAATAAGGCTTTTAAAATTGGTTTAAAAACCAGCAATTGGCCGTTTAGGAAAAGTTTAGAAAAACGTGTTGAACATGAAAAGACTTGCCCCATAGGTTATAATAGAAGTATTAATGTTTCTAAGCAGTTGGTAGTTAAAAATGATTGAATTAGATGTCTTTTAAAGTATTAACGTAAAGATGATGTTAGTCATAATTTGGTTTGGCGTGAAATTGCCTCGCTCACTGTATTCAAAACCGTATGAGCAAAAGCACATGAAACAATTCAAAAACTTTTTCCCTGGGGAAAAAAAAAAAACACTTTAAAAGGATTTTTAAAAGTCTTGTTTAAGTAGAACACTACAACAGAGGAAGATGTACATTACCTGACACAGTGAGAAGGAGAAAAACCACTCTGCTTACTTCTGTAAAACTCATAGCTGCTTTTTTATTCTATTTGAGGAAAAGTAATATTTGTGTGCGAGCAATTCTTTTACAGTTCAAAGTCAGAACTGTTCTGCTGGGAAGACAGAAGTCGTCTCTATGCAAAACACTTTCCCCATCAAGTTGTTAAAAATACACCCAACTTCCTTCCCCTTTTGCTCATCTGTATGCATGATCAGTCAAAACTCAGGAAAATCAAAGTAACTCAACAAATTGTTAAAATTTAACTGCTTACACAGCAGAAATTTAACTATAAAAAAAATACAGTTTGTGGTGTGGCAGCACGGTGTATGATGTTGCCTCTCAGCGAGCAGGTAGCCCTGGTTCAAATCCCAGCCCAGGACCTTTCTGGGTGGAGTTTGCATGTTCTCTCCGTGCATGCATGGTTTTTCCCCAGGTACTCTGGTTTTCTCCCACAGGCCAAAAACATGCATGTTAGGCTGATTGGTAACTCTGTTAGGTGTGAATGAGCGAGTAAATGGTTGTTTGTCTCGTTTGTCTCTATGTGTCCCTGTGATAGACTAGAGACCTGTCCAGGGTGTCCCCTGCTTCTCACACAGTGATACATGGGCACCAGTGACCCCTGTGACCCGAAAAGGAAGAAGTGGGTAAAGATGATGGATGGATGGATTATACAGATTTTTTGTTATGTAAACAAACATGTGCCCAATAATAGTTTAGAAATTGTAAAATTACCAAAATGATAAATTATCTACAGACAGAAACAACAACAACAACAACACATTTAGGACAGAACAGGATGACGTCATCACCTATTTCGACGCAGAGCCGCGCAGTGAATCATATGATTGCTCTGGAAAAGGCAATGCTAGCAGCAGCCCTGCTGCTTCTTCTCACCTGGAGAGCGTGATGGCGGCAGCTAACGCAAGACCCCCCGTCCTGTCAGCCCATGAAGTCCGACTCCAGCTCGTCTCTGCTCAACGAGGGAACTGCCCGGCATAATTCAGGAGGCTGCTAGTGTTACACGTTTCAACAGGGTGAAACAATTGTAGCAAAATTATGTTTGGTCTAGCCGGCCTCTCGCCCCAGCCACACACATATGTATGTATGTATGTATGTATGTATGTATATATATATATATATATATGTATGTATGTATGTATGTATGTATATATATGTATGTATGTATGTATGTATGTATGTATATATGTATGTATGTATATATGTATGTATGTATATGTATGTATGTATGTATATATGTATGTATGTATATATGTATGTATGTATATGTATGTATGTATGTATATATGTATGTATGTATATATGTATGTATGTATGTATATATGTATGTATGTATATATGTATGTATATATGTATATATGTATATATGTATGTATGTATATATA
>JBBPBX010083229.1:0-15569 GCA_038048925.1 Garcialebias charrua | reverse complement strand
CTCTCTTCACCCCTCCCCTCCCTTCCCAGCTCTGGGTGAGAGCATTTTGCGGGGGTTATCACATTTTAAATAAGCTTAAATGTTGAGGAGAATTGGTTGTAATTTTTCTCAGTACATTACCTTACTTGTCAGTAAATATTATTACTTACTGTTTTTGCATAACGTGTAGTCACGAAAACAAGGTACTATAAGAAATTGGAGCGGTCCACCCCCTTCTTTTTTTTTTACTAGTGGTATG
Organism: Garcialebias charrua; assembly: GCA_038048925.1. NCBI lineage: Eukaryota > Metazoa > Chordata > Actinopteri > Cyprinodontiformes > Rivulidae > Garcialebias > Garcialebias charrua. The sequence goes on along the minus strand of JBBPBX010083229.1, from coordinate 15,331 downwards.
TCCCTACCGAGTCACAACCTCTTCCGGATTTCATCATGCTGCTGGTTTGCAACGTGCGTCGACTGAACCCTGGAATTGAATGCTACTCCAGTAACTGTACAGTCCAGATCCAGTAACAGGACAGTCCAGATCCAGTAACAGGACAGTCCAGATCCAGTAACTGTACAGTCCAGATCCAGTAACAGGACAGTCCAGATCCAGTAACAGAACAGTCCAAATCCAGTAACATAACAGTCCAGATCCAGTAACAGGACAGTCCAGATCCAGTAACAGAACAGTCCAGATCCAGTAACAGGACAGTCCAGATCCAGTAACAGGACAGTCCAGATCCAGTAACAGGACAGTCCAGATCCAGTAACAGGACAGTCCAGATCCAGTAACAGGACAGTCCAGATCCAGTAACAGGACAGTCCAGATCCAGTAACAGGACAGTCCAGATCCAGTAACAGGACAGTCCAGATCCAGTAACAGGACAGTCCAGATCCAGTAACAGAACAGTCCAGATCCAGTAACAGAACAGTCCAAATCCAGTAACAGAACAGTCCAGATCCAGTAACAGGACAGTCCAGATCCAGTAACAGAACAGTCCAGATCCAGTAACAGAACAGTCCAGCTCCAATAACAGTCCAGATCCAGTAACAGAACAGTCCAGATCCAGTAACAGAAGAGTCCAGATCCAGTAACAGGACAGTCCAGATCCAGTAACAGTCCAGTCCAGATCCAGTAGCATAACAGTCCAGATCCAGTAACAGGACAGTCCAGATCCAGTAACAGAACAGTCCAGATCCAGTAACAGGACAGTTCAGATCCAGTAACAGAACAGTCCAAATCCAGTAACAGGACAGTTCAGATCCAGTAACAGCACAGTCCAGATCCAGTAACAGGACAGTCCAGATCCAGTAACTGTACAGTCCAGATCCAGTAACAGGACAGTCCAGATCCAGTAAAAGAACAGTCCAGATCCAGTAACTGTACAGTCCAGATCCAGTAACAGGACAGTCCAGATCCAGTAAAAGAACAGTCCAAATCCAGTAACAGGACAGTCCAGATCCAGTAACAGAACAGTCCAGATCCAGTAACAGAACAGTCCAGATCCAGTAACAGGACAGTCCAGATCCAGTAACATAACAGTCCAGATCCAGTAACAGGACAGTCCAGATCCAGTAACTGTACAGTCCAGATCCAGTAACAGGACAGTCCAGATCCAGTAAAAACAGTCCAGATCCAGTAACAGGACAGTCCAGATCCAGTAACAGAACAGTCCAGATCCAGTAACAGAACAGTCCAGATCCAGTAACAGGACAGTCCAGATCCAGTAACAGGACAGTCCAGATCCAGTATTTGTACAGTCCAGATCCAGTAGCAGGACAGTCCAGATCCAGTAACAGGACAGTCCAGATCCAGTAACAGGACAGTCCAGATCCAGTAACTGTACAGTCCAGATCCAGTAACAGGACAGTCCAGATCCAGTAACAGGACAGTCCAGATCCAGTAACTGTACAGTCCAGATCCAGTAACAGGACAGTCCAGATCCAGTAACAGGACAGTCCAGATCCAGTAACTGTACAGTCCAGATCCAGTAACAGAACAGTCCAGATCCAGTAACTGTACAGTCCAGATCCAGTAACAGGACAGTCCAGATCCAGTAACAGGACAGTCCAGATCCAGTAACTGTACAGTCCAGATCCAGTAACAGAACAGTCCAGATCCAGTAACAGGACAGTCCAGATCCAGTAACAGAACAGTCCAGATCCAGTAACAGAACAGTCCAGATCCAGTAACAGGACAGTCCAGATCCAGTAACAGTACAGTCCAGATCCAGTAACAGAACAGTCCAGATCCAGTAACAGGACAGTCCAGATCCAGTAACAGAACAGTCCAGATCCAGTAACAGGACAGTCCAGATCCAGTAACAGAACAGTCCAGATCCAGTAACAGGACAGTCCAGATCCAGTAACAGAACAGTCCAGATCCAGTAACAGGACAGTCCAGATCCAGTAACAGGACAGTCCAGATCCAGTAACAGGACAGTCCAGATCCAGTAACAGGACAGTCCAGATCCAGTAACAGGACAGTCCAGATCCAGTAACAGACAGTCCAGATCCAGTAACAGGACAGTCCAGATCCAGTAACAGGACAGTCCAGATCCAGTAACAGAACAGTCCAGATCCAGTAACAGGACAGTCCAGATCCAGTAACAGTCCAGTCCAGATCCAGTAACAGAACAGTCCAGATCCAGTAACAGGACAGTCCAGATCCAGTAACAGGACAGTCCAGATCCAGTAACAGAACAGTCCAGATCCAGTAACAGAACAGTCCAGATCCAGTAACAGGACAGTCCAGATCCAGTAACAGAACAGTCCAGATCCAGTAACAGAACAGTCCAGATCCAGTAACAGGACAGTCCAGATCCAGTAACAGAACAGTCCAGATCCAGTAACAGAACAGTCCAGATCCAGTAACAGGACAGTCCAGATCCAGTAACAGAACAGTCCAGATCCAGTAACAGAACAGTCCAGATCCAGTAACAGGACAGTCCAGATCCAGTAACAGAACAGTCCAGATCCAGTAACAGGACAGTCCAGATCCAGTAACAGAACAGTCCAGATCCAGTAACAGGACAGTCCAGATCCAGTAACAGGACAGTCCAGATCCAGTAACTGTACAGTCCAGATCCAGTAACAGGACAGTCCAGATCCAGTAACAGGACAGTCCAGATCCAGTAACTGTACAGTCCAGATCCAGTAACAGGACAGTCCAGATCCAGTAACAGGACAGTCCAGATCCAGTAACAGGACAGTCCAGATCCAGTAACTGTACAGTCCAGATCCAGTAACAGGACAGTCCAGATCCAGTAACAGGACAGTCCAGATCCAGTAACTGTACAGTCCAGATCCAGTAACAGAACAGTCCAGATCCAGTAACAGGACAGTCCAGATCCAGTAACAGAACAGTCCAGATCCAGTAACAGAACAGTCCAGATCCAGTAACAGGACAGTCCAGATCCAGTAACAGAACAGTCCAGATCCAGTAACAGGACAGTCCAGATCCAGTAACAGTCCAGTCCAGATCCAGTAACAGAAGAGTCCAGATCCAGTAACAGGACAGTCCAGATCCAGTAACAGTCCAGTCCAGATCCAGTAACAGAACAGTCCAGATCCAGTAACAGGACAGTCCAGATCCAGTAACAGAACAGTCCAGATCCAGTAACAGAACAGTCCAGATCCAGTAACAGGACAGTCCAGATCCAGTAACAGGACAGTCCAGATCCAGTAACTGTACAGTCCAGATCCAGTAGCAGGACAGTCCAGATCCAGTAACAGGACAGTCCAGATCCAGTAACAGGACAGTCCAGATCCAGTAACTGTACAGTCCAGATCCAGTAACAGGACAGTCCAGATCCAGTAACAGGACAGTCCAGATCCAGTAACTGTACAGTCCAGATCCAGTAACAGGACAGTCCAGATCCAGTAACAGGACAGTCCAGATCCAGTAACTGTACAGTCCAGATCCAGTAACAGAACAGTCCAGATCCAGTAACTGTACAGTCCAGATCCAGTAACAGGACAGTCCAGATCCAGTAACAGGACAGTCCAGATCCAGTAACTGTACAGTCCAGATCCAGTAACAGGACAGTCCAGATCCAGTAACAGGACAGTCCAGATCCAGTAACAGAACAGTCCAGATCCAGTAACAGGACAGTCCAGATCCAGTAACAGAACAGTCCAGATCCAGTAACAGGACAGTCCAGATCCAGTAACAGTCCAGTCCAGATCCAGTAACAGAACAGTCCAGATCCAGTAACAGGACAGTCCAGATCCAGTAACAGAACAGTCCAGATCCAGTAACAGGACAGTCCAGATCCAGTAACAGTACAGTCCAGATCCAGTAACAGGACAGTCCAGATCCAGTAACAGGACAGTCCAGATCCAGTAACAGGACAGTCCAGATCCAGTAACAGGACAGTCCAGATCCAGTAACAGGACAGTCCAGATCCAGTAACAGGACAGTCCAGATCCAGTAACAGGACAGTCCAGATCCAGTAACAGGACAGTCCAGATCCAGTAACAGAACAGTCCAGATCCAGTAACTGTACAGTCCAGATCCAGTAACAGGACAGTCCAGATCCAGTAACAGGACAGTCCAGATCCAGTAACAGGACAGTCCAGATCCAGTAACAGGACAGTCCAGATCCAGTAACAGGACAGTCCAGATCCAGTAACAGAACAGTCCAGATCCAGTAACAGGACAGTCCAGATCCAGTAACAGGACAGTCCAGATCCAGTAACAGGACAGTCCAGATCCAGTAACAGGACAGTCCAGATCCAGTAACAGGACAGTCCAGATCCAGTAACAGGACAGTCCAGATCCAGTAACAGGACAGTCCAGATCCAGTAACAGGACAGTCCAGATCCAGTAACAGGACAGTCCAGATCCAGTAACTGTACAGTCCAGATCCAGTAACAGGACAGTCCAGATCCAGTAACAGGACAGTCCAGATCCAGTAACAGGACAGTCCAGATCCAGTAACAGGACAGTCCAGATCCAGTAACAGAACAGTCCAGATCCAGTAACAGGACAGTCCAGATCCAGTAACAGGACAGTCCAGATCCAGTAACAGGACAGTCCAGATCCAGTAACAGGACAGTCCAGATCCAGTAACAGGACAGTCCAGATCCAGTAACAGAACAGTCCAGATCCAGTAACAGGACAGTCCAGATCCAGTAACAGAACAGTCCAGATCCAGTAACAGGACAGTCCAGATCCAGTAACAGGACAGTCCAGATCCAGTAACAGGACAGTCCAGATCCAGTAACAGGACAGTCCAGATCCAGTAACAGGACAGTCCAGATCCAGTAACAGGACAGTCCAGATCCAGTAACAGGACAGTCCAGATCCAGTAACAGGACAGTCCAGATCCAGTAACAGGACAGTCCAGATCCAGTAACAGGACAGTCCAGATCCAGTAACAGGACAGTCCAGATCCAGTAACAGGACAGTCCAGATCCAGTAACAGGACAGTTCAGATCCAGTAACAGGACAGTCCAGATCCAGTAACAGGACAGTCCAGATCCAGTAACAGGACAGTCCAGATCCAGTAACAGGACAGTCCAGATCCAGTAACAGGACAGTCCAGATCCAGTAACAGGACAGTCCAGATCCAGTAACAGGACAGTCCAGATCCAGTAACAGGACAGTCCAGATCCAGTAACAGAACAGTCCAGATCCAGTAACAGGACAGTCCAGATCCAGGAACAGAACAGTCCAGATCCAGTAACAGGACAGTCCAGATCCAGTAACAGGACAGTCCAGATCCAGTAACAGGGTGCAGACTGACAGCAGTCTGGGTTTCCCATGCCTCTGCTGCAGCTGGAACATTTCTCCTCAGAGGTGATGAGGTTTCACTTCCAGTCAGGACTTGTTGTCTTCAGTCTCCTCTGGGTGTCACACGCCTCAGCAGATAAGTTTTTGTTGTCTTCATTAATCAAAGGTGAGCAGGTGTAAACTCTTGTCTTAACGTTTTGAGATGACCATTAATCCCAGTGGTTCTGTCTGTTCCGGTTCCAGGACTGTGGGTCCGCTGCAGTCCTGAACCCAGACCCGGGACCTGTCAGCAGGACAAAGCTCACCTGTTCTCTTCAGGTGATCAGCATCTTTCTCCCGTGGATACGAACTTTGGCACAACACCGGACTGAGAAGACCGCGGCGATGCTGCTTCCTACCCGCGTCCTGCTGCTGCTGCACCTGGTCCTGCTGGTCCCGGACTGTCCTGCTGGGCCGACCCTGGTCCGGAAGAAGGCCACCAGGACTTGTTCGGACCTGCCGGATGAGGTTTTGGAGCAGATGTTCGGGCGGCTCTCGGTGGGAGTGATGAGCGCGTTTCAGCACGCCCTGCAGCTGGAGCCCCAGGTGTAAACTGGACCAGAGCTGTCCGAACCAAGCCTGGACCCAGGCCCCGCCAACCTGCTCAGCATCTCCCCCTGGACCTACAGGTACCTTCATGTTCCTGCTGCTGGTTTATGAAGCAGAGCAGTGCATGGAAGTTAACAGGCTGTCACAGCGTGCACAACAATGTGCACTACTAATAACTAATCAATAAATCTGATCAGATTGTCATTGATTATTTCACATTATTCAAATTAATGTTCACTAATGTTTGTAGATTTCATCTAAGGTGAAGGAGACTGAGTGAAGTGTGAGGTTCTGTAAAAACAAGACCACACACACACACACACACAACTCCAGTTTTCAGCTGGACACCAGTGTTTTTCTGACATGAAACTGTGAAATCAGCCCAGTGCTTCATGAGATGTTTTGCTAACAAAACAACACGTGCACCAACAAGCACAGGAAAAACTATTATAACAAAAAAGATCGTGTCTTTTGAAGTTACAAAACAAATGTGTGTATTCTGGTTATTAGATTCAATTTATTTCTGTAGCTCCACGTCCCGACAGTCGTCTCCCTGAACACAAACATTCAGGCACTTTAAACAGAGTTAGTAACGTTCTGTTGATGATACAGTTGTGGCTACGTAGCCACAACTGTATCATCAACCCACACTAACAGAATCACTTTTTCTTCTTCAGAAAACCTCGTGTAGATACAATGATCAGCTTGACTCTGGTCAAGTTTATTCAACATCAGGAACTCATGAAGCATCATGTTCCAGTTCCTCCCAGATTGTGTTAATCCATAAATAGACTTGTTTAGCTTACACACAAGTTGTTCACCCCTCTTTGATTTTACCCGAAAACCTTCTGGTTGATCCATGTAGATCTCATGGTCAATGGGTGCATGTAGATATGCGGCCTTAACGTCCATCTGATACAGTGTCAAGTCGTGTTGTGCAGCTAATTGCATCAACACACGCAATGACGTCAGGTTTGCAGTTGGAGAGAATGTCTCTGAATAGTCAAGTCCTTCTACTTGGCTATATCCTTTTGCGACATACCTTGCTTTATACGTCTCATTGTTTTTGTCATCTCCCTTAAGAGTGTACACCCACCTTCCCCCCACTGTCTTTCTACCCTCTGGTAACAGTACTAGTGTAAAGGTGTTGTTCTCTTTAAATGACATCATTTCTTCTCTCATTGCCTTCGTCCACATATCACTTTTTGGTGATGCTAAAGCTTCTCTGTAAGTCTGTGGTAGCCCAACTGTGGCTCTGTAACAATAGTCAATAGTTAACTCACTGCTCTGCATTGCACATTCATAGTCCTCCATGTATTTAAGTTTCCTTCTGATTCTACCTGAAGTACGTGGAGTCTGAGTGTCAGTAGTGGAACCTGTGTCCATCTCTGAGTCTCTTTCAGTGTCAGTGGTAGGACCTGTGTCCATCTCTGAGTCTCTCTCAGTGTCAGTGACTGTCTGTTCCTCTGAACCTGTCAGTGGTTGACTGTTGTGACTAGGTGTAATTACCCACTCTACGTAGTGGTCCTCTGGTTGTCTCCAGTCAGTCTGTGTACACCTCCAAGTTGTGCTCTTCTCAATAGAGCGGACCAGTCTGTGTTTCTGAACCGTTTGTTTCTGGGAAATAAAGCAGGTGAATGACGATCAAAACCAACAAAAATTCCCATTTTTCCCTTAGGGTCTAATTTCTTTCTGTTTTGCTCATACACCATACATTTGGAACCAAACTTCTTCATCTTTGATAGATCTGGTCTCTTTCCTGTAAAAAGGAAATAGGGTGTCTCCCCTGTTCTCTTACAGTAACTGCAGCTGTTCTGGCTGCATAAGGCCATAACTCTTTGGGTAAACCTGACTCAATCAGCATGCATCTGACCATCTCAAATAATGTGCGCCAATTCCTCTCTGCTGTCCCATTCTGATGGGGAGAGTAGGGCGCTGACCTTTCGTGTCTTATACCTTTGTTCCTCAACAATGACTGGNCCTTGTTAGGACCTTGTTAGGACCTGGTTAGGACCTGGTTAGGACCTGGTTAGGACCTGGTTAGGACCTTGTTAGGACCTTGTTAGGACCTGGTTAGGACCTGGTTAGGACCTGGTTAGGACCTTGTTAGGACCTGGTTAGGACCTTGTTAGGACCTGGTTAGGACCTTGTTAGGACCTGGTTAGGACCTTGTTAGGACCTGGTTAGGACCTTGTTAGGACCTGGTTAGGACCTTGTTAGGACCTGGTTAGGACCTGGTTAGGACCTGGTTAAGACCTGGTTAGGACCTGGTTAGGACCTGGTTAGGACCTGGTTAAGACCTGGTTAGGACCTGGTTAGGACCTGGTTAGGACCTGGTTAGGATCTGGATGGGAGACCTTCTGGGAATTCCAGGTGCCGTAAGCTTTTGCGCTTCTGAAAAACGGCACCATGGTGTGTGTAGTTCAAGTCAAGAGCCATTGTCAGTGCTGGGGCTAAGCACCCCTAAAGGTCCAGATCCTAGAATCACCCCTGCTTCACATCCAGAACTATGTAAAAGAGATTACTTTTTTTTTTGATGTAATTTTAAACCTGAAAGTCATCAAATAATTAAATATGATGCAGGTATGGAGAGGCAGGTGTTGCAACGTGCCAGGGAAGCCTTCTTCAGTGGCCGAGCTCGACCTCTGGAGTTCAGACTGCAGCAGCTCCATGCTCTGCAGAGGATGCTCACAGAGAAAGAGAAGGAGATCTGCACTGCTCTAAGACAAGACATCAACCGGGTGAGGTCTCTTTCATGGAGCACATTGTTGACTCATGCATGCAGTCAACCGTGTTCTTTGTGTTTCCCACAGAGTCAGTATGACACACCCCTTCTGGAACTCATTGGCATTGAGAATGATCTCAACTTGGCCATAGAGAAGCTCTCAGACTGGGCAGCTCCTCAACCTGTACAAAAGAACCTCCTCACCATATCAGATGAGGTTTACATTCAGCCAGAGCCTCTGGGAGTGGTCCTCATCATTGGAGCCTGGAACTACCCCTGGGCTCTCACGCTACTGCCACTTGTTGGAGCTATTGCAGCAGGTAATCATTTTTATTCATACTTATTAGCATAACATCATAATGCCTCCCATTTTTTGAAGGATTCCATCAGCCAACTTTTTGCCAGTGTTTTGGAATAAATACATTTTATCTTGGGATTTAATTGTGTGGTTAAAACTTGAATCCACCGTTATGCACAATTTCATGCATAATTATAAACAAATATATAATAGTTCAAGTTCAAGTTCAAGAAATAATAATAATGGTAAGAATAATACATGATAATAGAAAGTTCATGCTCAATAATCCAGGTATCAAATCCAATAATTCTAATTGGGTCATCTGTCCAGATGACACGACTGAGAATTATTGGAATACATAATAATGTTACAAAATAACACGCAAACCTTACTGTAAAAAAAAAACCAGTTAATTCTAAAATGCCAATAATAAAATGTTCTCTATCTAAAGAAGCCATCAGATTGCATCAAATCTCCACTTTGTCACATTTTTTGTGGAACATCTTGTTTGATCATTAGATCATAAAAGATGTTGGAGTATACAATCTAAATGACTCTCAGCCACGGCCACACCAAAGATTAGCTCAGTGTCTGTAAAATTGACAAATGTTGCCATTTTTGTGAAGGCAAAGTTATAACCATGTTGAATTGACGACTTTAAAAAAAACACTTATTGACTTTAAAAAGTGCTTGTAGATTGAGTGATTACTTTCTGAGAGTTTCAGTAAAATTTGTCCAACGATTCATGAGAATTTTTCCCTATAGACAGATTTGTTTCTAACAACTAAGTGGCAAAAATATCAAACTACGGTATTTGTTGTGCACAACGTATGTATTGATGTCCTCCACTGCCACGTTTAATTTTAACTCAAAATTGACTGAACTGACTGATTTATAGCCATTTTTGAGTTTCAGTTAAGTTTATGCGTACTGTACAGTATGGTGCCCGTCACAACAAATGTTGTCTCAGGGTACAAAACATGTAAGAAAAGACCAATTGGTAAAAGACTATTTAAAAAAGCAAACAGATTGCATTGAATCAGAATAAGATTTATTATTATTGTACCAAAATACAATGAGATTATGTTCATACAGTCGTCTGAAAGCTGGGCGGCGTGCACGTTGCTGCTGCTACTGGAGCACGGCCCTTGTCCTTTTTCAGAATACTTTTTAGAAAGAAAAGGGGAAAAAGCCATGAAGATAGGATGGTGGTATTCAAGGGCATCAGAAGCATCTGTAATGTGGAGGAGACTGTGTGTGTGTGTGCATGTGCGCACACACACACCAGAGTGGAAAAAAGTGTACACTAGTGAACAAAAAAGCAACATTTCACCTAGATTTTCTTACTTTAATTCCATTTAAAACGTGTTTCTCACCAAGTTTGTGTAAATTCAGCTGTGGGGTTTGTAAGGATGGCTCCATCCTGTGGCCATCCCTTGTCTGTACACCTTGTGTCACCTAATTGTTTAAACTAATTTCATTCTTGTGTTCCCAGGTGTTTGTAATCACATCCTGTCTTGTCTGTGTATATATACTGTAGTTGGTCTGTGAGTCTTGTCCTTTGTCACGTCGTTGTCAGGTACTGCCTAGTCTTGTCTTGATCCTGCCTTGGTTCCGTCCTGATGATTCTGTTTAATGTGTTTTTGCTGCCATGCCAGCTCTTTAAATTATTATTATTATTAAAGTATTTAGATTTGTACTTTTCTGAGTCTGAGTCCCTGCCTGCCCAATTGGGTTTGTACCTGGCTCCAGAGTAAATCCTGACAGGTTTTAAAGACATTTTAACTTTAATGCACTACAAGTCGTCACTATTTGTGTTTATAAAAAATACAGATCATCACCACTGGACTTTTTTTTACTTGTGTTCAACACTACTCATCTAAATGATGTTTCTCATGAAGCTTGAGGACAATAACGTATGAGGTTTTAAAGACATTTCAACTTTAATGCACCTCAATACACACACAGCATCTCTTACACCTGCAGCGTCTTACATCGTCATAGCTACAGCTAAGATGCTACAGACGTAGCTCCTCTCAAACATCTTCCTAACATGAATATGTGTTTATGATCAACCTCCAGTCAACAACTGCCCCACTAAACTCACTAAACTGGGGAGTGAGCAACACAGAGGCGTCTCCCCATCCTCCGCCTGTGTGCGTTCTGTCGAGGCAGGAGACAAACAGGCTGCTGGTGGAACTGAACCCCCAACTCTTGCATTAGAGGACGACTGCTCTAGCCACTCAGTCACAGCTTCCCCGATATATTATAATATTATATATAATATTATATAAATATGTTATAATATATTAGATATAATATTCCCCATAAACAGTGCACCCAAGAAATGAAACAGAGGTAATGTGGAATTCATACTTTCATCCTGGACCAATAATATATTTTCTAGCTTCAAGGAAATTTTATTGTCATTCTCATGACATTTGGTACATGAGGTCGAACGAAATTGTGTATTCAAGATCCCAGTTACACCGAAAAATAGAAAAAAACATAAAGTATAACAAAGCAAGAGTAAGGATCTTAAAAAGTAGATATACGCTAAACAATAATAATAATAATAATAATAACAATAATAATAATAATAAGGTGTATTAAACCGTGGGAGTGGTGGCGCAGAGGTTAAACGGTGAGCTTGTGATCCGAAGGTCACCGGTTCAAGCCCTGGTACCGACAACATCAAAAATGTGGGTGAATGTGGGAAAATCTGAAGAGTAAATATAACTTGCAACAATCTCACTTCTACTGTTTCCTACAGATGAGGCACTTTTTACTAAAAATGCTAGGGCCCCAAAGACATCGTTTCTTGAAGACATTCTTATTAAGACCAAATCAAAGAAATTTATATCTTATATCTATGAGAAACTTGGGTCGAATCTAGAATGTTCCTGTGATTATTTACGGAGACAATGGCAAATGGATTTGGACTGGCATATTGAGGATGACACCTGGACATCAATCTTGAGAAACACACATAATATGTTGACGTGTAATGCGGACAGAGAGACACAATTTAAAATACTTCACAGGCTTCATACTACGCCAATACTGAGGGGCAGGATGGGACTGGGATCTTCAACCTGTAGTAAATGTAATTTAGAACCTGGTACGTACACACATATGTTTTGGAAATGTGTAAAGATTGAGAAGTTTTGGGGGGAGGTACAGGCTGAGGTGACCTCTTTGATGGGGTATGACCTACATTTATCACCCTTTCACTGTATTTTGGGAGCTAAAGTGGACAATGCAAAGAGCACCCATAACACTAAATTTATAGGAACATGTCTGCATGCTGCAAGGAAGGCCATCCTCAAGTTTTGGATATCACAGGAAGCCCCGACATTGAGTGACTGGTATAACGAGCTTCTGAGGATACTTCCTCTGGAAAAACTGACCTACACCTTACGGGATGAAAGTGAGAGATTTGTTAGGATATGGAAACCACTCCTGGACAGACTGGATCCCACAGGCCTCAACTTTACATAGGGGATGACATGCTGCCTCATAATATTTTATTAATTATTAGTATTACTTCTTTTCTTAGTTGATTTGTCTGTATTTCTTTTTTTCTTTTCTCTTTTCTTTTTTATGCTTTTTGGTTATTGTAGAACCTGTGTGTTTACTTGTTTTATTGAAATTGTTTATGTCGGGAGGGGAAAAAGAAAAAGTCGGGGTTTCTCTATACATGTATCATATGGTAAGATGGCGGCTGAGCAGAGTGGACGTCTTTAGTTGGCCTCCTGCCAGTACTACCTCCAAAAGGAGTATTTGGAGAGCTTTTTTGCGCTGGATGTGCAGAGATGTACAGAGAGGAGCGTTGAAAAAGCTGCGGAAATTGGACTGGAACTTACGATCCAGAATTATGAATCTACAAGCCAACGTGTCCGTGAGTTTTTTTGCCGAGAGTTAGCCTAGCGTAGCTACAAACCGGGCTAATCAAAGCTAACCGAGCTAGGTCACCGTAACAGGGTGCTGTAGTTGCAGGCTTCGTGAGCAAATAAACCGGAGAATACGCTGGTTGTTACGAAAAAAAGCGAGCCGGCACGCTTGAGGTGCTTTGTTGCAGTGAAAGAACACAACAAAGCACGCTACAGTGGAAGCGCGGTGGTGGGCCAAGCGTCGTGTACGCCGCCTGGAGCGCCGTAGGAGAGCCGGAGGACCGCGGCCTGGAGTTCGAGCTGGGCTGGGAGCCGTGAGAGAGCCGGGGCCAGGCGCCGTGAGTGGGCCGAGCGTGAACGCCGCCTGGAGAGTCGTGGGAGAACCGGAGAACCGCGGCCTGGAGTTTCGAGCTGGACGGATCGCCGTGGGAGAGCCGGGTGACCGCCGCCTGGGGCTGGGCGGGCGTCGGAGCTGGACCTGGAGCTGCGTGCTGTGCAAACTGGGCTGCATCGGTTCTGGTGGGGATCGGAGCTGGGCCTGGAACTACGTGCTGTGCTAACTGGGCTGCATCGGTTCTGGTGGGGGTCGGAGCTGGGCCTGGAACGTACTGTGCTAACTGGGCTGCATCGGTTCTGGTGGGGGTCTGAACTGGGCCTTGAGCCACCGGAGCTGAGTGCGGTGCTGGCTGGACTGCGTCTGATCTAGTGAGCGGACCTCTTCGGATGGTGGATCTGAATGCTGCAGGCTGCTGAAACCGTGAGTTCTGATCTAATAACTGCTGATCTGGGTGCTGCACTGCTGGGCCACACAAATCATCTTTAGGCCTGTGAGCCTCGTGGAAAGGCCATGTGGTTCAGTGAATAAACAAAAGACCTGCTACCACTAGATCACAAACTCTGTAAGTATGACGAGAGGTAAAGGACAAAAGTCACCAGTCTCTGTAAATATGAAAAATAGAGGACAAAAGTCACCAGACTCGGAGGGAAACAACTCAGATATGCAAGACTTTAGAGAATCCCTCAACTTTATGGGTAGACAAATAGAAAGTTTAACAGCAAAGATGGAGTCCCAGGCCGGTCTGGTTGGAGAAATAAGAGAACTGAAAGAACTGGTAACTAACAAAGACAAGAGAATTGCAGAATTAGAACAAAAAATAGAGGTTTTAGAACAATTCACAAAGCAGGAAAACGTGGTGATCTCAGGACTTGATGTTAGTAAGTGTCGGACACATCAAAGAGCTCCTAATAACAATGATCCAAGTGAGTATGAATCTCAGGAAGAACAGGAGAGTCTGGAGAAACTTGTAGTTACTTTCTTACAGGACATGAACATGGACATAAAATATGGGGACATTTCGTTCTGTCACACCCTGCCCAGTAATTCACCAAGATTCAAACCGTCAGTGGTCGTTAAGTTCATTGGCAGGAATACAAAAAACTATGTCATGCAAAATAGAAGAAATCTGCAGGGAACAAACGTTTACATAAATGAACATCTTACCAAGAAAAATGGAAAAATTGCAAAAGAAGCAAGGTGGTTAAAAAACAAAGAAAAAAAATAGCATCAACATGGACTAGAAATGGATACGTCTTTATCAAAGCAAAGGAAGGGTCTCAGCCTAAAATGATAAAAGAACTGACGGATCTGGATGAATTCAAGAGATGAAAATTACAAATCAATGAAACAACTCACAATGGATAAAATATACAGTGAAATGAACAAATACATTAGAACATGACAACATACGAAGACTCAGAAGCTAAAATATATAATGTTGAAAATGTGATTGATGCAAATTTTTTTCCTGTAATAAAAGATAGCGAATATTATAATGAAGAGCAGTTTAATGACATCAATATATCAAATGGAGTTCTCTCCATTATTCACTTTAATAGCAGAAGTATAAATGCAAACATATCCAAAATAACAGATTACTTAAAACAATTAAATAGAACTTTTACGATAATAGCGCTGTCAGAGACATGGTATATATAACTGGGTAGATAACAGTGACTGGTCTGAATGACTATAGACCGGTGGCCCTCACCCCGATAGTCGCTAAATGTTTTGAGAAACTGGTCATGTCCCACATCAAGGCAACCGTCAACATCAATGAGGACCCTCATCAATACGCATACCGTGAGAACCGATCAACAGAGGACGCCATTTCTTCCGTGGTCCACACTGCTCTCACCCACCTGGATCAGAAAGACTCATACGTGCGTCTGCTCTTTGTGGACTTCACATCTGCCTTCAACACCATGATCCCCCAAACTCTGATAGACAAACTATCTACACTTGGACTAAGCCCCTCTATTTGTAACTGGGTACTAGACTTCTTAACAGACAGACCACAGTCCGTGAAGATCCACAACTTCTCCTCCTCCACCATAACCCTCAGCACTGGCTCTCCTCAGGGATGTGTGCTGAGCCCCCTTCTGTTCACTCTGCTCACATATGATTGTACAGCCACACTTCCAGGCTGTCATATTGTTAAGTTT
>JBBPBX010083226.1:0-15570 GCA_038048925.1 Garcialebias charrua | reverse complement strand
ATATATATATATATATATATATATATATATATATATATTATATTAGCCTTCCTGGGATGTCACTGGACCCACTCTGTCGCCAGTGGACTCCTCATAAACCATGGTGTAGATTTTATATTGAAGTCTCTCACGCTGTAATGCAGGCATACGTTTCAGGGGAGCTACCAACGACATCACAAAACGCTCTACTTCGCAGGCGGGAGGTGGTGGTGGGGGCAGTGTGGCAGCCATATCTTTTCTTGTATTCAAGAATTGAAGGACCTCACGTTCAAAATCCTTCCGCTGCATGGGTCCCTGCTCCCTACGGGGTCTCTTCTGCGCTGATCCTGTAAAGAACACAGTACATGTGTTGAATGTTAGATGAGCTTTCAATTAATTGTTCTTATGAGTTTACATATGTTCTGTGTGTGTGGGTGTGTTTTGAAGTGGGGGAGATTTTGCCACCACTGGATCAGTTGTGTGTGTATTTGTGTCTGTGGTTTTTTGACACTAAATCTACACAAAAAGCACGATGAGAGTCACACCTGGGGCAGACGAAGGTGCTGGCATCACAGACGTGGTGGATGATGTGACAGGAGAAGTAGTTCTCACTGGAGCAGGAGTTGTCACTGGAGATACGGTTTGAGACAGCTCCAACACACCTGCGTCAATAGTTTCTGTGAATCAAATAACAAATAAACAATTTATTTATTAGTCCCGGAGACTCTTCCACCTCTTCTTGCATGTTTCCACTAAACAAAGGCATTGAAAAACGTTAAATGTGTTGGCTATACTTTGTGATAGCTGAAATCATTCTTATTTTTATCCAATTTGTGATGTAGTTTGAAGGTTATGATTGTTTGAACAAACTGTGAAATAAGGGGCAGATATAATAGGATTTCATCTTCTTTGTGCTCCATTTATTTTATCCGACTTGTATTCTTGTATCTGATGAAACTGTCTTGTATTGTTCTTTTATAATGAATGAACAAACATCAAATCAAAACGGCTAGCAGAGCTTAAACTGGCTAAACGTGAAACGTTCACCATTAAAAACTTACCCGGTAAACCGACTTCATCACTGACACTCCGCCAGGCAACGAGCTTTTTATTTCTGTCTCTGTAGAGGACATTTGACTGGTCGTAAAGGACTGGATGGGTACACACAGCAACGATGAGTTTCTCCTCCATTGTACACAACTTCGCGCTTTCTATCTGTCCAACAAACAATGCGTCACACAGTTGCGCATGCGCACAACCGTCCCCTCGTTCCGCGTCACATAGCTCCACCCCGACTCTCCCTGATTGGTTGACACACCAACCAATCAGGTAGATTTGAGCGGCGTTTGAACGTTTGAACCGCGAAAACTTCAGCTCAGCTGAAGCGGAACTTGGAAGCCGACGCCGGTTCACGTACACGGAAAAACGCTCCTCAGAACGCGCAACACGCACGCGACCTGACGCCAGACGCCAGGAGGTGCCTAGGTGCGTCCACCATTGACTTTACATGGAAGCTGGAAGCTTGGAGGTCAAAACGCTGCTCTGTGTGAACACACCATTAGTCATGACAGAAGATCAATGAAGTGTCTGAGCAGCTGCTGGACCATGTGACCCCGGGGTCAAACACCTGCAGCTCTTCATCTTCTTCTAGTGGCTCTTCATCACCTTTTCATTCATTTCACTTCTATTGATTTATTCACTTGATCTTGAAGGTGCTTGTGTCTTTATTGTGTGTCATTATTGTGTGTCATTGTAGTTATTGTGTGTACCGGTAGTTATTGTGTGTACTTATTGTGTGTATTTATTATGTGTACTTATTGTGTGCCATTATTGTGTAATTATTGTGTGTAATTATTGTGATACAAGTTGTGTTTGGAGAAAGATGCACTGAGTTGAAAGGAAAGAAACTCTGTCCTTCTAGTTTGGTGTGGTAGTAGCTGAGAGTCATTCCAAACACAAACTCTGAGCCCTGAAACTGCAGGTTTACATCAAACTTTACCAAATACTGTTAGTCAACATTCTTCCTGTTAGCAAAATATTTCATGAACCAGCTGACAGATCTGAATGAAACTATTAAAGTAACTTTTGAATTCAAGTCCACAACGGATTAACTTTTGCACACAACCCACTCCAAGATGGCCGCCACAGCTAATGAACCTTACAAACAGCAACATGTGTGTGAGTCAGGATGAAGAGGAGAGGTGACAGAAGTGGTCCCTGTGGGACGCCGCTGGAAGAACAGAGCTGATCCCACACAGTTCACTCTCTGTCAACATCTGGATGGACTGACTGAACTTCTACACACCTCAGAGTGATCAGACTACAGCTCCGACTGGAAAGAAAAGAGGAGAGAAGAAGACAAAGTGAGGCTTTGTGAGGAGGCTGAGGAGCTTTCAGTCCCACATCAGGAGCTTCTGACCTGCTCCACGTTCAACAGGCAAGAAAGCAGCTGAGTTCAGCAGCTGGAGAAGACTTCCAGATGTTCCTGCTGCATTTCCAGGATGTCTTCATGCTGCTTGAAGCTGCTCTGAAGAGTCTGTCTGGACCTTGGTGGGCCCGTTCTGTTGGAGAAGCTGTAGGAGGAGCAGCTGAGTGAAGGAGGCCTGAGAGCCTCAGAGAGTGTCTGCTTCATCACATCAACACGTCTGAACATCTGGAGTGGTGCTTCCTAAACATCTGCAGGTCCTGATGAGTCTGGAAGGTGTGGAGCAGCTGGTCTGGGCTCATGGACTTCTGGGAGGTTTCCTTCCACCACACATTTACTGAGGTTCAGCCTGGAACTGACCGGACGTTCATGAATTATCCTGAACCTCCCTATGGCCAGCCCTCCCCTCATTATATGGTAAAAAGCTTGCCATAAACACAGAGTAGATTATACAGTAGTCCCTGGATTATCGTGGGGGTTACGTCCCCCCCACCGTGAAGTATGAACGTTGTATTTATTTTAGTATTTCTACATTTTAAGGCTTTAGAAACTCTTCCCACACTCTTACAATATTCTAATCTCTTAAACCAACGTCATTTTAACAACATACGTATATGTACTGTACTGTACTGAAACATTTTAACAACATACGTATATGTACTGTACAGTACTGAAACATTTTAACAACATATGTATATGTACTGTACAGTACTTAAAACATTTTAACAACATACGTATATGTACTGTACAGTACTTAAACATTTTAACAACATACGTATATGTACTGTACAGTACTTAAAGTTTCAGTCTGCAGTTTCTGTAGAACATCAGCACTTAGAAAAAATTTCAACAAGCAAAGCATTCTGATCCCTCCCCCTCAGAGCCATATATGGCTCTGCCCCCTTGTGGTCTGTTGAAATTTGAATTCAAGCTCTGTTTTTATTGGCTGATTCAAATTCAAGCTCGGTTTTTATTGGCTGATTCAAATTCAAGCTCGGTTTTTATTGGCTGGTTACAAACTTTGTTTTTATTGGCTGGAAAATGGTGGGTCACTTTTTCTTTTTAGAAATGCTTATTTACCACCTGGAGAAGCAAGGGGACAATATTTTTTTTAGTTTTTTTCAGAGATTACCTCTCTAACATCAATCTAGTGACAGAGTGAAGAAATATGTTAAAAATATATTGTTAGAAAAGTTACATATAGCAGCTTTAAACATTTTAACAACATACGTATATGTACTGTACCGTACTGAAACATTTTACTGTACAGTACTGAAACATTTTAAATGGTAAATGGAGCTTATTTATATAGTGCTTTCCAGCCCCCTGTGAGGAGCCCCAAAGCGCTTTACAATACCAGCCATCCACCCATTCATACACCGGTAGTGGTAGCCTGCCTTGCAAGGCGCCATCCAGACCTACCGGGATTAACTCGGGGTTAAGTGTCTTGCCCAGGGACACAACGACACATGGTGGGCGGATGCGGGATTCGAACCTCCAACCTTCCGATCGGGGGTCGACTGCCATTACCACTGTGCCACGGCCACCCTCTTAACAACATACGTATATGTACTGTACAGTACTGAAACATAAGTATATGTACTGTACAGTACTGAAACATTTTAACAACATACGTATATGTACTGTACAGAACTGAAACATTTTAACAACATAAGTATATGTACTGTACAGTACTGAAACATTTTAACAACATACGTATATGTACTGTACAGTACTGAAACATTTTAACAACATACATATATGTACTGTACAGTACTGAAACATTTTAACAACATACGTATATGTACTGTACAGTACTGAAACATTTTAACAACATACATATATGTACTGTACAGTACTGAAACATTTTAACAACATACGTATATGTACTGTACAGTACTGAAACATTTTAACAACATACGTATATGTACTGTACAGTACTGAAACATTTTAACAACATACGTATATGTACTGTACAGTACTGAAACATTTTAACAACATATGTATATGTACTGTACAGTACTGAAACATTTTAACAACATACGTATATGTACTGTACAGTACTGAAACATTTTAACAACATACGTATATGTACTGTACAGTACTGAAACATTTTAACAACATACGTATATGTACTGTACAGTACTGAAACATTTTACTCACCAGCTCTGCAGAACAGCAGCTCGGTTCAGGTCCAGCTCAGTTCTGGTTCTGCAGACCCGCCCTGCAGTGACAAAACCCACCGCCCCGTCCAGGTTGATGTGCATGTGGATAATTGATGTGCACGTGGATAATTGATGTGCACGTGGATAATTGATGTGCACGTGGATAATTGATGTGCACGTGGATAATTGAGCTTCAGGATTATTTGTGACTTTCCTGCCAGTTCTGTGAGCTTCATAGAGAGTGTAGATTTGTGTTGAAAAACTTTCTCTCCATTTCTGCAGAAAGCAGCGTCTAGAAGCACTGTTGCCTTCTGGGTAGTGTAGTTCTTTTTGACTAAAAGAACTACAAAATGTCAATTTCTAAACTTTGAAGTCATTTCTGCTGATTCAGCAGCTCAGAGCTCTGCAGCCTTTCTGATCAAACAACCACCACTAGTTTTATATCTACAAATACTTTTCTTCATATTAAACACACATCATCTGTTTGATGCCAGTCTTTTTAAATAAAGACTTTCTGTGAGCTGCTAGCTCTCAGAGTGTGTGTTAGGGATGACTCTCAGCTACCTCATCTGGTTTTTGCTCAACATCTGTAAAACTGACTCAGTTGTAGCCATGTTTGTGTTTTCTAATCTCAATTATCAGATTAACTCCTACAGTTAATCTGTTGTACGTGTACATTCAATTACTTTCTGACAGTTTCATTAAAATACATTTACTGGTACATGAGATATTTTGCTAACAGACACACAGGCAGGCTAATATGAGTGGCAGACTTTGGTGGTGGTGGTGCTAAACAGTTCATAGTAACACAGCAGAGGTGTTTGTCCCTTGTTGATGTGAATCTTTAGGTTTGAATCCTCTTTATTTGTCTCTAAGTTGATGGAAGCATCAAAGTGATGCATGTAGAACAGAAACTAAAGGTTCTCACATGTTCTCAGTCTCCAAGAGCAGCTGCACAACCTGAACATGTGCAGCTGCTCTGCTCCCAGTCCTTTGTTGCAAGTCTCAAGAGTTCAAGAGTTTGATTCTCATCATTCCACAACATGACATGCATGAGGAGGAACCAAACAGTTCCTGAGCTCCACTTATGTCAGCATTTAAGAAGTAAAGAAGAAAATAAAACTTTATAACTTGATGTTGATTTATTTTCTCACACTTCACCTGCTTCTCTTTACTGCTGCCAGAAAGGAGAATGATGAAGTGATGTTGTTTAGAAGAAAATGTCTCGCTCACTTTTCTTCATGTCACTGCCACAAGTGACAGCAGCTCTCTGCATGTGCTGCATCACTTGATTGATGTGACAGGAGGAAAGGAGAGGTGTTTGTGAACTCTTCAGAGTGAGCTCTCGTCCAGTGCTCCCTCAGCAGGAGCTCTAAGTCTTCCTTCTTCTCTTCTCCTCCATCCTGTTGGAAGCTGCACACTATTGACTTCAGCTCACATGTTCTCATGTCTAATCTATACTAAAACTTCTAAAGTACATTTTCAGAATTCATGCAAAGACAGCAGATCATAGAGAAACAGTTTTTAAAACACAAAAACACGTCAGAATACAACTTATTTTATGGAGGAAAAGAATAGGGCTGTTGATGAGGCCTTTTTTCATGAATTATAGACAACTTTTTGTTTCTAAGGTCAGGTGGCTGTGGCGGCCATCTTGAACTGGGTTGACTCAGAAACTTGATCATTTGTAGATGTACATACAAAGAATAAAAAGTGTGAGCTGGAAAACCTGAAACCTGTGAATCCTGCCTAACAATGGAAGAAACATCTGCTGGAACCTGAGAGTCGTCAGGGTTTCACCATCCCTCTGAGGACCGTTTTCAGGGAAACATGGAAGTTCAAAAGTTTTGGACAGATCCCACTCCTCCCTCTTAATGGTTCTTTATCTAGACAGCAAAAACTAATTGAAGTGAAACAATGAAATGTCATCGGTCTTACAGAATTGAATCTAAATTGATTCTTGATGTAAAAACACTAATAATGATGGTGGTCACTAAATGTTTGTTCAACTGTCATCTAAAGGTCCATTTCTGATTGATTTATGGAACATTTGAACACATGTAAACTAAGAATTTGGACTCGTAGCAGGGCACCAACAAGTTGATGTAAATTTATGTAAGATTCTCAAAACTAGGTCTCAAATTAAAATGAAGACGTTTTGTTCTATTGAAAATAAATCAGTGCATTCCACTCAAATTATTACCAGGATGAAAACTATTCCACAATCATAAGCTTTATTGTAATCAAAAGTAAAATAAAATGAAAAAATACAGCAAAATGAAACTAAAGCTTTTACATAATCAAGTATGAAATTTGATAATAAACTTTCAACATTGATTGAGTGGTATTAAACCAAACAGCTTGTTGTAAAATGATTGAAAACATGATTGAATTATCACAGAAATATTTTGAACAGTAGAACTTCTAATTCTAATTACTCGCAATTCATTCAACCTTTATTTAGACAGGTTAATCCCATTGAGCCTCGAGAACTCATTTACAAGAGAGACCCGTTTTCAACAAAGAATGACAACAGCGACAACAATAGACAATCATAAGAGAGGCATACAGATTTTTTTTAAACAAATTTAACTAAAAAAATGTCACACACAGAGACATGTAGGAGGAGAAGTATGAAGGCAGCAGACCAAGAAGTGATTTAAAAATGAAAATGTACCAGTGGTACAATAGAATAGGACACACAGGCCTTAATAAATCTCTTAAAATAATTAGAAAGTATGCAACAGGACTATGTGACAAGTGCACCAGCAATCTCCCTGAAACGGTTCAACATGTCTTTATGGAATGTCCAGGGTATGAAACAGAAAGAATGCATTTCCAAAAATAAATGAATATTAAATTTACAATGAGGGATGTTTTTAGTAGTGATATCAGTAAAGTTAAAGATCAAATTATTATTTTCTTGAAAAATACAAACTTAATAGAGAATTTAGTCGAGTTATTAAATTAATTTTACAGAATTATTATTTTTTCCTGTTTATCTCCTGTCCCCACTCCAGCTCAGTAGGTGGCGGTAATGCACATTACAGTTGGTCTGCCAATCGCCATAAAACAAAACAAGAGAGGGGGGGTCTTGTTACAGATCTATGGCTCATTAGTTCCCATCTGTACTGATGCCACAAAGCTGTGAGTGCTTGTTAGACACTCTTCAACACTAGAATGACTACAGCGCATTAATAGACTTGTTATTTTGGTTATGACGGGTGTACGATAGTTTCCCTCAAAATACAATAATTTTATGTCTCTAGTACGATAATCCTACATTTCTCACCTGGCAACACTGATCATTAGTTGGATGCAGTATTTTTTATTTTTCTAAATTTTTCATTTGTTACTTTTCCTATTCAACTTTTTTTTCTCAAGTGGTGACCTTGAACATTAAATTTCCTAAACATATTTTACGATGTTAAGTGTGTATAGTGTTTGTTTAAATCCATACTGGAAGAATTTCCAATTGCATTTGATCTTTAATTAATCCTAAGAAAAGATTACCAGAATCTGCTCAACTGTTATTACGTTACACATTTTTTGATTCTAGGATGAAGTCAGATAAAAACAGTCAAAAATTCAGAAAGGACAGTTTTCAGTTATCGACCGTCCAACTGTGGCCCCTGAGAGATTCAGCTGAAAGACCTGGTGCACCTTTTATTTGAACCTGCAGAGATTTGAACAGCTGATCTGAAGCAAACAGGCAGGTGTTCAACTGAACTGACCACTCATGCTGTTTGATGGTCTCCTCCATCATCCATCCATCCATCCATCCATTATCTTGCTTCCAGGTCGTGGGGGCAGCAGCTTTACCAGCCATGTTTCCATCAAGGTTTCTTGATGCGCATTTTGAAGTATCGCATCAGAAAAGCTAAATGGAAACAGCACGATTCGAATTAACTTCCTCTAATTCGCAAAAAAGTTGATACGCTCGCTTGAGGTGGTTTTTGGGTTGTTCGAATCAGAGCCGATGCGCAAAACGAGAGATGGAAACAGATTTTCCGACTCAGTTCTGCCGCAGCAAACATTTACGTCACGTGACTTCGTCTCCGGACAACATGTAACATCGCTAAAACTAGTTGGCATGACAGAATAAATACAACTTGCCCGATAGCAACACATACCTGAAATATTCTCTCCATTTTGACGAGATGTGTGGTCGGGTCCTGTTTTCAACCGCTACTTCCTGTTTACTGTAGACATGCGTAACGCTGACGTCTGACGTAATGACGCTGACGTCTGACGTAATGCCGCTTTGCGTGGCCTGGTGGATGCGCTTCAAGCCAGTTGATAGAAACACTTCTGATTCGCATTAATTTTTATTTACATTTTTGCAAAATTTCAAAAATGTGCTCAAAATTTGAATTGAAAATAGATGGAAACACGGTTATTGACATGAACAGCCACCTCTTCAGCTCTTCTAGGAGGACCCCACGGCATTCGCAGACCAACTGACTAATTAATAAGTAATACTATAATGTTTTTAAATTGAATGAAATACACACCTTTAACATTTAAGGACAAAATTTAACCAAATAGTTTTCAAGTCTGTAGCTTATTGTAAAAGCAGTTTCAAAGATCACAGTGTGACGTTTTGCAATTTTAACATGAACCTTGTGCATATCTAAATAATAAAAGTGAAGCTTTTTTTAATACATCTTTATTGTAAAAATCTATACTAAAATGGAAAATACATGGGTTTAAAGCAGGCAGGGAAGGCAATAAGGTAGGATTATTAATCAGGTTTAAAAGTTACAACATCCTGTGGAAAAGCCTTTAGGGTGTTCTTCTTCTACTGGTGGTTAGTAAATAGCTTAAGGGAGCACTACCGCCACCAGGTGGTAAGAAGAGTTGGATTCTGGACCCCGCCTACAGAATGGGTACAGACGTGTAAATGGAAACACAACCACACACAAGCTGACCCGAGCTGAACTGAACCACATCGTAACAGTGGAAAAGGGGCATAGGTGTCTCTTTCAGAAAAGAGAGTTGATTAGCAGAGATATTTAATTATCATAGTCAGAATGGAACCAGGGGTGGTCAGGATGTAGACTCATCCTGACTTGGGAGATTAACATACACAAAAGAAGTGGGTAGGAGACACAGTGTCTCTGAGGACGTTCTGTGTCTTTGAGGGACACTTTTGTCTCTTATAAGGCCTTGGTTGGATGGACTCTACATAATTTTTTATTTTTTTTAAACTGTAAGGGTTAGTTTCATTAAAACTAGGGATGCACCGATCCACTTTAATAAAAAAAAACTTTTGATCTGATCACGATACCTAAATCTGGATGTTGACCGATACCAATACTATTCCGATAAAATCATCATTATTGATTTTATATGAGTGTAAAGGATTATGAGGAGGTCAATATTAATACTGACCTCTTTACCTTAATTAATTTACTTATTCAGATTGAATAGTAATTTCACGGATTCTTTTCTTTTTCAGTTTACCCAATATTTCTGTGATCTTTATGATGGATAAATAAACAGAGCTATAGAGTGACAATGGACACGTTAACTTAGCTTGATATGTCAAAGAGACACTATCATTTATTTAAAATGAATCAACTAAATTAACACCATTACACTTGATTGACATGATTTCACTTTCTTTCAAATTAATACGTCAGCACACTTGAATTATAACAACAGACATAAATACTAGATGTTAAACATATTTAGTCTGTGGCTCTTTAACTTAAAATAGTTTCCAGCTTAGATTGAGAGGGAAAAGAATAGAGGAAAGATGGTTTAAAGGAAATTATCGTGAGCATGATACCAGAGTGACACTTCTCATCCGACTTCTGCTAAAATCCAGGTACGTTTTGTAAACAGCTCTTTACCTTTCGACGACGAGTCTGATAAAGAAATGACACCAGCCTTCAGATGCACAGAGTCCTTTAGTCCCAGCACGTCCAAAACTGGTTCTAGTTTACGTTTCAACGTCTCCTGGTTTCGCTTGGTCATCAGAGAATATGTCAGCTCCTGGCCTCTGACTTCAAGATAAACTTATTCCAGGAAGGAATAAACAAAGTTTTTGAGCTTACGCTCGTTCGAAGTGGACCCATAACAACATGTTATCAGTCCCAGCTGGATGACGAGTCCTTAGCGCGTGACTGGTGGTCATTCAGCTCTTTGGGAAGGTTCACATCTCTTTTGAAGCTCCCAGAAACTCTGAAGCGTTTTTGCACAGTTAGAACTTAAAAGAGAATTAGAGAGGAGAGAACTTGTCTCTTTTTCATTGGTCCGTGGACAAGTCGAGCAGTTCACTATGTCTTATCAGACCCAAGGTTACAGCCAGCAGCAGAGAGAGATTTGTTTAGGAAAAGACACAGCAAGCTGGAGCCCTTTCATGAAAAACAACGGATTACTGTCTTCTGACTTTCTAAACAAAACCGTCTGGTCTATGTGACCCGAGATTTCAACTTTAACACAGCAGTGAACACAGTTTAACTCTTACAGAATAACACAGCTTAAAAGCACACATCATGAAAATGACAAAAGTTATTCTTTTGATCACATCAGCCTAAAATCAAAGATAGAAATAGTCTCTTTTGGTGACTATATTTATCAGATTACAGCTAAATGAATGATTTTGTAGTAAATGTCTTGCTTTACTGAGAGGTCAGTAAAGGTCATCACTGGACAGTTCAAAAACCTTAGTTTGACCCTGGGTAGGTCCACTACATCTCCCCCCTTTTGGAAGCCATCGCCAGTCCTTGGGGATGGGGTCCAACACGAAAGGAAACCTTGAACTGTCTTTGATCTTGAAGTAATCCAGCAAGTGGAAAAGAAAAATCAAAAATTATAATCCCATAAAGTTTTTGGAAATTCCATACTGTTCGGAGGTAATCCCATTGCGAAAAGCTTTTAATCCTTTGGAAAACAAAGTCTGTTAACTCTTGGAAAACAAAGTCTGTGATCCCTTGGAAAGCAAAGTCTTATAATCCACAGCGGTAATTCCACAACGATTAGTTTTGTTGATTGATCAGCAACAATTGTTTTCATAATCAGCATGTAGAGGGGATCCCTCGATTGACGCAGAGGAGGCGACCCTTGGATGAAGGTTGAAGACCAAGCGTTGGAGCTGCAGGTCCCCACATCGAAGGTTGTTGGCTGGTTGGTTTCCAGTCAGTGCCACTCTGGTTCTATGTGTCATGCAATTATGTGGTTTTTTAAGGTGGGCTTATGATTGGGATTTTACATTAGGCCCTACCTATATGCACCTGGTATGTAAGCTATCATGGTTTAGATCAGCTACACTTACCAATTAAGGGGTGGATCAATTCTGTAAAATTAGATATAGGGATTTGTACCTATAAAATTTTGGAGGGCTTCTGTAACGAAGGCCTCTAATTCCAAACTATTCCTCCATTCATTACTTAGTTTAGGTTAAACTAAAATAAAAATGAAATATAGTTTGATCTAAATGTCTGTTGTCTTTTAGACGAACGACGTAGGATTTGGTATTCCTAATAAATTTTGAAGTCTATGGCGAGACTCATCAAAATGAATAGACAATCTAGAATAGAAACGATCGAATCGGTTCAATTTAGAAATTGTGAGACCAGTGTAGTTTATGGTACCTTGAGTAGCTTTAAACTACATTGACTCTTCGACGATTGAGATTTAACAAAACGAACTGCATGTTGGCATAGTTAAATCCATATCATTCATTAACCAATGTTAATACAAAACCTTTTTGGCTGGGAGTGTTCAGAACCAAACAATATCTCAACTAATGACAACAGTAATGACTAAACAACAAGGAAACAACGTTTCACTGCTTCGACACACTCCTGTCGTCAGATTCCAAAGTGCAACACACAAGAAAAACAGGTCTCAACTTTATGACCGAGGTCAAATTAAATCTCGTGGATTTAAACGGTTGTTAAGGTTAGTTTTTTGTTGTGGGTTTTAGGCTTAGCGTTTCTAAGTTCAAATTGGACAATGCGACTTATAGGGTGGAAAATACGGTAGTTTAAACCTGATTAGTTTATTTACTAACTTGTGTTTGGACGACCTTATTATCCCATGAAGTCGGTGTGTTTGTGAGATCTTTGTCTTTTGTGGAGTCATTGAACGCCTTGTAAGGTTTGATCTGATTTCGATGTACCCATTTAGCAATTGGCTCTTTGCGGCCTTTGCTGATTTTGATTTCGTAGACGACTGAGGACACTTTGTCTGTTATCAGATGAGGTCCAGTCCACCTGGGCATTAGTTTGCGGGCGAGAGTTCCGGTCTCGGACCCTCCTTTCCCGGTTGCTGGGGCGAACGTATAGTACCAGACTCTGTCTCCCACTTGGAGTTCATTGTGAGAGGCCTTTTGGTCATAGTACGCCTTACGTCCTTCAGCGGATTTTTCCAGGTTTTTCTGGGCGAAAGCAAAAGTGTTTCTGAGGTGTACATTCAAATCTTTGTCTTTGGCATGGCCTAACATCACCCCCCTTTGGTCATGGGGGACCACGAACACAGGTGAGGACGTCCGTCCATGGGCACAAGTTAGGATGCCACCGTTTAGTTTAAGCTGTTCGCGCAGCTGAGAGAAGACGGTACACAGGAATCGTTTAGGATTTGGCCAACGTATCTTCTTACGTTTACCTCTTTCCGTGTAATTCAGGTGTGTCACAACCGTCGGCGCAGTCGCAGGTGTGTCTGATTGTACAGACTGCGACGGGTCACTGTCGTTGTGTGTGTCTTCCCACCTCTCGACTGAAGAGAGGCTCTTTGAGTCTGTAAAAACTATGTCATTTCTGACTAGTTCTAGACACAAATGTCCCTGAACCAAGGTTTCATCGAAAGCTTGGCTGATAGCCGATTTACCTGTCCCAGGGGACAGTACAGCAACCTCGGTGTGGGGTCCTTGGATCTCCACACCTTTCTCTACCTGTGGTAGGTAATGTGAGTTTGCCCCCTTCTTGTCTGATGAGGGGTCCTCGTAATCTGCAACAATGATGTCCAAGTGACTGTCAGCGTTTGGTTGACTGTCATTTTCTGGACTCAGATGCCCTTGAACCAAGGTTTCATCGAAAGCTTGGTTGATTGCCGAATTACCTGTCTCAGAGGACAGTACAGCGTCTTCGGTGTGGGATCCTTGGATCTCAACACCTTTCACTACCTGTGGTAGGCAGTGGTCAGGGAGTGCTGAATGTGTCAGCTCACAGAGGAGGTTCTCTTGTTGGGCCAGAGTTTGGTCCAACTTTTGGGTCTCTTCTGTCTCACCTGTAGTTGAAGGTTCACTTACCGGGCTCTCGTCCTCGGATGAGCAGTCCCTTGTGTCCTCTGCGGTACCTGCGGTTAGGCAGTCTGTATCGCAACTAGGAAGCACTTTTATTGGCAGGGGTTTTCTCACTGTGCTCCACATTTTCCGTCGACCATAATCTATAATCGCGTTGAAGCGGTTTATAAAATCTTGGCCAACCAAAAATGGGAATGAGTCAAGTTTAGACACGTACACCGGGTGGCGTAGTGTCATTTCGCCAATCTGCATGTGAACCATAGCCATAGCTGTTAGGGTTGTTCTCGTCTCTGCGAGACCCTGTAGCTCAATAGCACATTTCTCAAAGGGTATTTGCCTGTCAACACCGTTAGCGGCGGTCCTCAGCTCCTTGAACAGCTTGGCCGACATAATAGTTATATCAGAACTGCCATCCAGGAGGGCTTCACGCTCAAGGACACCTTCCAGTGTGATAGGCAGGTAAGCTTTCTTAGCCACCCCCCTTTGTATAAAGTTACACAGAAACCTCACAGGTCTTGGCCCACGTTTCTGTTCACGTGTGACTCTGTCTGTGTAATCTTGTTTACTGTCAGCATCTTGTTGGCTGTCAGCATCATGACCTTCAGGATGTTGTTGTGTGTCAGCAATTGGTTTGCTGTCAACATCCATGGCAATGTTGGTAGTAGTGTGCGCTGAGTTATTTGTGTGCTCTGAGTCTTTGTGAAAGACAGTGCTACACATCGCTCCAGGTTGGTCAATGTTGATAGTGTCATTATCAATGATAACGCCACTCATTGTATCAGGTTGGTCAAGCACAGTAACATTCAAATCTACTGACAAACTACTTACTTCCTCTGTCTCTTCCGAGCATAGAGGTGTTGGGCCATCATTCCTGGACATTCGTGACTCTTTGCCTGTCTCGAACTGTTCTGTTCGAGGCGCGGGAGGTGCAGTTCCAAGGCTCAGGGGTTTCTGTTGGGACCACGCATAGTTACATGAGTATAGGTCCTCATCCTTCAATTTCTTTTGAAGTCCACCCACCGATGGACCTTGGTTTTCACCCACCTGGTTCGATCTGAACCGTTGTGGGTCTCTTAGAGAGTGAACACCTACCTTTTGTGGTTCGTTGCTTGTCTCAGATTTTTCAATCTGAGGTGCTTCAGGGGCGGGGCTCCCTTTAAACCATTTTGAGTCACTGTTCCAGCTGGTACCAACATTTCGTTGTATGTCAGTTTGAAAATCTTGTTCATTCTTGCTAGTATTATCCAACTCTTTTAACAACCGATGTAAGTTCTCTACCTCTTCTGAGGTCAGAGGACCTTTGAGACGACGGTGTTTATTCTCGCTTTCTATAGGAGAGAGAACCTCGCCTATTTTTTGCGACTGGGATACGACCTTTTGACCTGGGCACACCTCAGAGGGTGTTTTGTTTTGCATGTGAGCCTCAACAGCAGTTACAGCGCACTGTTTCATCACTGATTGTTTAAACTGATGTTGTAGCTCAAGGCCTTTTTCGAGAAGTTTTTCTCTTTGTCGTTTGCTATTGTTGTCACTAACTGTGTGCTCTGAGTTATCAAAGACAAGGTCACTCAATGTACCAGTTCGGTCATCCTCTGTATCATTCAAGTTTTCAAACAACCAACTTATGTCCTACTATCTCCTCAGAGCATAGAGGTATGTTGCCTTTTTTCTGGAACGTCTGTGATTTTTTGCCGGTTTCGGACTGTTCCGTTCGAGGGGCAGGAGGGGCTTGTCCTTGACCTGGGGTT
>JBBPBX010083225.1:0-15570 GCA_038048925.1 Garcialebias charrua | reverse complement strand
AAAACCCATGCAAGCATGAGAAGAACATGCAAACTCCATACAGAAAGACCCCGGGCCTCATGTACAAAGACTTGCGTGGATTTCTTACTGAAAAGTGCCGCACGGTCAAATCCAGAAATCTGCGTACGCACAAAAAAATCCAGATGTATCAAACTGTGCATACGCCGGTATCCACGCACATTCCTTTTGTACATCACAACCAACGTGGGATTGAGCGCACATGAGAGAGTGGCCGACTCCGCCTTTGACACGCCTCCATATAAATATGCAAATTCATTTAAATATGCCCTGCACGTTAGGAATGTCGTCTTTGCTCTATTGCAAATCATGTCGAAACGTGGAAAAAAGAGGAACTTCACGGACTGTGAACTGGAGACACTTCTGAGTGACGTAGAGGGGCACAGAAAAAAGTTTTGTCTGGCACGCTCAGCGCACAACAAACCGTCCACTTTTAAATGAAAAGTTGACCCAGCTGTTTTAACATGCATTGATAGATCAGTGGTTAGCGTGCCCGCCTTTCGTCCCGAAGGTCATGAGTTCGACTCCCGCATGGTACAACGTTTATTTTTTTTTAATTCATTCCAGATTTAAAGAACACAAGAAAACTGTTTAGAATGAACAACATGAAATGAAGGCAAAAGGGGATTTCTTGTGGTTTTTTTGTTAATAGTTTTCTTGTGTTCTTTAAATCTGGAATGAATTAAAAATAAAGACAAACGTTGTTTTCATTTAAATATACCCTGCAACAGAGAAATATCGTCTTGTCCCATCATGCATCACGTTCTTCAACTGCTAAAACAGCTAAGAATGAACAAAAAACAAGAATTTAAGCTGTGCAGAACTATTCAGTCTTTCTGTTTGTTATATTTTTTGCAGGTTGTATTCTGATTGCGTCCATGTGGATGTAATAATTGTTCATCATGTGTGTTTGGGTGGAAATAATCATTATTCCCACCATGAACAGTTTCCAGAATCGCCTGTAGGTGTCGCCAAAGGAACACAAACCACAGAAACGTGCCTACGCCAAGCCTGGAGCTGGCGTGAAAATGTACTTGGATGCGCACATATTCACGTTCAATTCAGTTTTGATACATACGGGGGTTTGCGTGGATAGTGACGTACGCACGGTTTTTGTGCGCACGCACGGTTGATACATGAGGCCCCAGGTCCAACTGTGGATTGAACCCAGGACCTTCTTGGGGATTTCCTCAAGCCTCTGGATGTTGTGGGCTGTCTTGGTTGACATGCCTTTGCAACATTGCATGGACATCAGGGGCAGTGCCACTGGACTGGCAGACTGGGGTGGTGGTTCCCCTCTTCAAAAAGGGGGACCAGTGGGTGTGCTCAAATTACAGAGGCATCACTCTACTTAGTCTACCTGGTAAGGTCTATTCAGGGGTACTGGAGAATCACATCCAATCATTGGCTGAACCTCAGAGCTAGAAAGAAGAATGTGGGTTCTGTCCTGGCCGTGGAACACTGGACCAGCTCTTTACCCTCACTAGGATCCTCGAGGGATCATGGGAGTTTTCCATCCAGTCTGCATATGTTTTGTGGACTTGGAGAAGACATTTTACCATGTTCCTCGAGGTTCACTGTGGGGAAGTTCTCCGTGATTATGGGACTGGGGGCCCGTTGTTATGGCTGTTTGGTTCCTCTAAAAGCTGTGCAAGAGTTTGGTTTGCATTGTCGGTAAGTCAGACCCATTCAGTGTGGGAGTTGGATTCCAACAAGGCTGCCCATTGTCACCGATTCTGTTCAGTACTTTATGGACAGAAATTCTCGGTGCAGCCAGAGGGTGGAGGGGGGCTCTGAGCACAGGAGAGGTGCACACAGAATGGTCCTTTATCTTGTATTGAAGATGACATATTTGCACATGTATACATTTTAACGATCAATTATGGGCAAATATTTTTTGTGCTTCAGGACAGAAATATGTCTCCACCAATCAACAAGAAACATATTTATTAATCATTAACTATACCATATTTATGCTGGTGAATTTCAAGTTCAATGACAGATTTTACAGACAGAAGCACGGCTGTGCCATGGGATCTCCAGTGTCACCCATTGTTGCAAACCTCTACATGGAGGAAGTGGAACAGAGAGCCCTAAACTCGTATGAGGGAAAAGCGCAAAGCCATTGGTTCCGATATGTGGATGATACCTGGGTCAAAATCCAAGCCAGGGAGGTGGAAGCGTTCACCAGACACATTAACTCGGTAGATAACAACATCAAGTTCACCAGAGAGGATGCTAACGACAATAAGCTACGTTTTTTTGGACTGTTTGGTACATATGGAGGGAGAGGACAGTCTCAACATTGAAGTTTACAGAAAACCAACCCACATAGACCAGTATCTTCTGTTTGACTCTCACAATCCACTGGAGCACAAACTTTCTGTCATCAGAACTTTACAGCATCGGGCCGATCACATCCGCACGAAGACAGAAGGGAAGGAAAAGGAACAGAAACAAATTGAAAAATCTCTCCAAACATGTGGATATCCTAACTGGGCTTTTGTCAAGTCAGCGAGGAAATTTTCAAAACACAATTCTTCTTCTTCTTCTTCTTTCGGCTTTTCCCTTTTCAGGGGTCGCCACAGCGAGTCATCCTCCTCCACCTCACTCTGTCCTCTGCATCCTCTGTCCTCACTCCAACTACCTCCATGTCCTCTCTAACTGCATCCATATATCTCCTCTTTGGTCTCCCTCTTTGTCTTTTTCCTGGCAGCTGCATTTCTAACATCCTTCTACCAATATACCCACTGTCCCTCCTCTGGACATGTCCAAACCATCTCAGTCTGGCCTCCCTAACTTTATCTCCCAGTTGTTTAACATGTGCTGTACCTCTGATGATCTCATTCCTGATCTTATCCATCCTTGTCACTCCTAAGGAGAACCTCAGCATCTTCATTTCTGCTACTTCCAGTTCTTTCTCCTGTCTTTTTGTCAATGACACTGTCTCCAGACCATACAACATAGCTGGTCTCACCACTGTCTTGTAAACTTTTCCTTTGACCTTTGCTGACACCTTTTTGTCACAAATCACTCCTGAAACTTTTCTCCATCCACTCCATCCTGCCTGGACTCTCTTTTTCACCTCTTTACCACATTCCCCATTTTCCTGTACAGTGGACCCCAAGTACTTGAAGTCCTGCACCTTTGTGACCTCTGCTCCTTGTAGCCTCACTGTTCCACTGGCCTCCCTCTCATTCACACACATGTACTCTGTCTTACTACGACTGACTTTCATTCCTCTTCTTTCAAGAGCATACCTCCACCTCTCCAAGTTCTCTTCCACTTGTTCCCTGTTCTCACCACAGATCACAATGTCATCTGCAAACATCATAGTCCATGGGGATTCCTGCCTGACCTCATCTGTTAGTCGGTCCATCACCAGAGCAAACAAGAAGGGGCTCAGAGCCGATCCTTGATGCAATCCCACCTCCACCTTGAAGGTATCTGTCACACCCACAGCACATCTCACCACTGTCCTGCTGTCCTCATACATGTCCTGTACCAGTCTAACATACTTTTCTGCCACTCCAGATTTCCTCATGCAATACCACACCTCTTCTCTTGGTACCCTGTCATATGCTTTTTCTAAATCCACAAACACACAATGGAGTTCTTTCTGACCCTCTCTGTACTTCTCTATCAACATCCTCAAAGCAAAGATGGCATCTGTGGTGCTCTTTCTTGGCATGAAACCATACTGCTGCTCACAGATAGTCACATCTTGTCTAAGTCTTGCTTCCACAACTCTCTCCCAGATCTTCATTGTGTGGCTCATCAACTTAATTCCCCTGTAGTTGCTACAACTCTGTACATCACCCTTGTTCTTAAAAATGGGAACCAGCACACTTCTTCTCCATTCTTCAGGCATTTTCTCACCCTCAAATATTCCATTAAATATTTGAGTCAAAAACCTCACTGCCATCTCTCCAAGACATTTCCAAACCTCCACTGGTATGTCATCAGGTCCTACTGCCTTCAAAAAAAATTTTCAAAACACAATAAGGAACAGAAAAAGGAGAACAGACGAAAAAACATTGTCATCCCTTATGTTACTGGACTATCAGATAATTTTAGAAGGATTTTCAACAAACACAACATCCCAGTACATTTCAAACCCAACAGGACTCTCAGACAGAGGCTGGTCCATCCTAAGGACAAAACACCAACACACAAACAGAGTGGTGTAGTTTATGCAGTCCAGTGCAGCGAGGACTGTCCAGACCGTTACATTGGAGAAACTAAACAGCCCATCCACAGAAGAATGTCCCAACACAGGAGAGCCTCCTCCTCTGGACAAAACTCAGCTGTTCACCTCCACCTCACAGACAAGGGACACTCTTTTGAGGACCAGAATGTACATATTTTGGACCGAGAGCACAGGTGGTTTGAGAGGGGTGTGAAGGAGGCGATTTATGTAAAAAGAGAGAAACCATCGTTAAACAGAGGAGGAGGTCTAAGATTTCAACTTTCTAAAACTTATGGTGCGGCCCTGGGTTTGGTTCCCAGGCGTCTCACACCTGATGAGAACAGAGGAGCCTTGTTTGTGAATTAGACTACCAAAGACTTTGACAGGTCCCTGCTATCAATGTGTGAAGTGTGACTTGTCATTTTACATACAGTAGGATGTGTGTGTGTTTTCTGTAAGCTCTGTTTTCACACACTGAACTTTGAATGGGTCACAGGTACGTGTTATCCCAAGTATGTGGGGGTGTTAGTTTCCAATTTACATATGTTGGTGCGTGTCAATGGCTTGTCCTGTTATAACTTCTCCCTCTCACTGTCTCCTAACTTAATTGATAAAGCTTTTCGGATGAGAAGCGAAACGTCTTGTTTGTTACAAATAAAGTCCAGTTGTTCTGTATTGAACGCCTTTTTTGATTTTATCATGTCCTGGACGACTGAGAATCTTCACCAGCATATTGCTAAACCTTTTGGGGATACCCTAAGAGCAGTGCGGAGTTTGAGAAGATGTCAAGGAAGCTTGCAGACTACAGGAACCATCTTCGTTTCAGTCTGAGATGCAGACAAGGAAAACTCACCCCAGCAGTCTAAAACTCAACTCCACAATTAAAGGACAAAGAGCTGAAGGAATCCTCCTGAAAGCTCAGAACAGGCTGCTCAGTGAGAGAATATGACAGATAAACTTCACTATTGAAGCTCTCTCACTCAAAATGGATCAGAGCCTCCAGAAGCTGTCTACTCTTCTACCACTGCCGCTGTTGGAAGAAGTATCTTGCTTTGTTGAAAAGGCCCAGCTATTGCAGCATCAAAAAAGCAAGGAACGTCAAAAAAGTAAGTTTCTGAGACTACAACAGAGAACTGCTTTCTCATCACAATCCATCAGTCAAGATAAGGAGTTTGTCTCCAGCACAAATACTCAGGAACAGTGGGTTAGAAATTTGTCTAACAGGACCTTAACCCAACCTGAGAAAAATGTGCTGGCAAAAGGACTGAATTTTGCAATCTCACCACAAGAAATACCCAGTGTTTCCCCTACCATTATACAAGCGGGGAGCCCCACCCCGCCAACAGAACTGAGCACCCCGCCTACCAAACCGAACTTGCCCCCCCACCCGGCACTGACATAGCACTAAGCTGCAAAAAATACAGGCTCTCTAGCTAAAAAGCTAAACGGGCTTCTTCCCTCATGCTGAAAGCTCCCTACCCCTGCTCAAAAACTGTTGGTACAAGCTTTGCTCAGACATGTCTCCATCCCTCCCCATCAACAAAAATTATGGATGAGATAAGCACCCCGCCATGGCAAGTTAACTAAGGGAAACACTGATACCTGTTGTGGAATTAATCACGGCCACTGAATCGGCGATTAGGAACAACAACTTGACAGGAGCAGAGGCAGAACAACTCCGAATGAAAATATCAGCTACACTCTCCAGTGCCAAACTGCCTCCTTCAAATCTTACACCGCAGGAAAGGAAAGCGATAACATCACTCAGCCAGGACCAAAACATCACCATTTTACCAGCGGACAAAGGAAGATGCACAGTAATACTCAACACGTCGGACTACCAGGGAAAAATAACCACACTGCTGAGCGACAGGAACACCTATGAGCCCCTGAAGAGGGACCCAACTAACACTTTTAAAAAGAAAGTCACAGATTACCTGCAAAAACTCGAAAAGGAGAAAATAATCACTCGATCATTGTACTATAGATTGTACCCGGGGGAAGCCACTCCCTGTCTTTATGGACTTCCAAAAATACACAAAGAAGATACACCTCTCAGACCCATCGTCAGCAGCATGAACTCAGTTACATACAATGTTGCTAAACATCTCGCTGGTATTTTAGCTCCTCTGGTTGGAAACACACCTCATCACATAAAAAACTCCATTGATTTTGCCAACAAAGTTCAACATTTGAAGCTAACCCCGGGAGAAACTCTTGTATCGTATGATGTGACTTCGCTGTTCACATGCATACCCATTTCTGAAGCAGTAGAAACCGTCAAAAAACGACTTCTACAAGACAAGGATTTGGGCAAAAGGACCAACTTCACCCCAGACCACATCTGCACCCTGCTGGATCTCTGCCTCTCCACCACTTATTTCAAGTTCAATGACAGTTTTTACAGACAGAAGCACGGCTGTGCCATGGGATCTCCAGTGTCACCCATTGTTGCTAATCTTTACATGGAGGAAGTGGAACAGAGAGCCCTAAACTCCTATGAGGGAACAGCGTCAAGCCATTGGTTCCGATATGTGGATGATACCTGGGTCAAAATCCAAGCCAGGGAGGTGGAAGCGTTCACCAGACACATTAACTCGGTAGATAACAACATCAAGTTCACCAGAGAGGATGCTAATGACAATAAGCTTCCTTTTTTGGACTGTTTGGTTCACATGGAAAGAGAGGACAGCCTCAACATTGAAGTTTACAGAAAACCAACCCACACAGACCAGTATCTCCTGTTTGACTCTCACCATCCACTGGAACACAAACTTTCTGTCATCAGAACTTTACAGCATCGGGCCGATCACATCCCCACGAAGACAGAAGGGAAGGAAAAGGAACAGAAACACATTGAAAAATCTCTCCAAACATGTGGATATCCTAACTGGGCTTTTGTCAAGTCAGCGAGGAAATTTTCAAAACACAATAAGGAACAGAAAAAGGAGAACAGACGAAAAAACATTGTCATCCCTTATGTTGCTGGACTATCAGAGAATTTCAGAAGGATTTTCAACAAACACAACATCCCAGTACATTTCAAACCCAGCAGGACTCTCAGACAGAGGCTGGTCCACCCTAAGGACAAAACACCTACACACAAACAGAGTGGTGTAGTTTATGCAGTCCAGTGCAGCGAGGACTGTCCAGACTTATACATTGGAGAAACTAAACAGCCCATCCACAGAAGAATGTCTCAACACAGGAGAGCCTCCTCCTCTGGACAAAACTCAGCTGTTCACCTCCACCTCACAGACAAGGGACACTCTTTTGAGGACCAGAATGTACATATTTTGGACCGAGAGCACAGGTGGTTTGAGAGAGGTGTGAAGGAGGCGATTTATGTAAAAAGAGAGAAACCATCGTTAAACAGAGGAGGAGGTCTAAGATTTCAACTTTCTAAAACTTATGGTGCGGCCCTGGGTTTGGTTCCCAGGCGTCTCACACCTGATGAGAACAGAGGAGCCTTGTTTGTGAATTAGACCAACAAAGACTTTGACAGGTCCCTGCTATCAATGGTGAAGTGTGACGTCATTTTACATACAGTAGGATGTGTGTGTGTTTTCTGTAAGCTCTGTTTTCACACACT
The DNA here is from genome assembly GCA_038048925.1 of Garcialebias charrua. Lineage (NCBI taxonomy): Eukaryota > Metazoa > Chordata > Actinopteri > Cyprinodontiformes > Rivulidae > Garcialebias > Garcialebias charrua. The sequence goes on along the minus strand of JBBPBX010083225.1, from coordinate 7,771 downwards.
GAACTTTGAATGGGACACAGGTACATGTACGTGTTATCCCAAGTATGTGGGGGTGTTAGTTTCCAATTTACATATGTTGGTGCGTGTCAATGGCTTGTCCTGTTATAACTGCTCCCTCTCACTGTCTCCTAAATGAATTGATAAAGCTTCTCGGATGAGAAGCGAAACGTCTTGTTTGTTACAAATAAAGTCCAGTTGTTCTGTATTGAACGCCTTTTTTGATTTTATCATGTCCTGGACGACTGAGAATCTTCACCAGCATAACGTTAGCTCGTATTTTTTTTTCTTAGACAAACTACCTGAAATGGCTTCACAGTGTTCACCAGTGTCCAAGAAGGTAAATATGTCAGTGTAACTGAATGAAGAGAGACAGAACAGTTACAGCATATGTTGTGAAAAGGTTACATCCCTTTTCAGATGTGGATTCAACTCCTGCCATGGATTGCACTTACATTGCACTCAGACACATTACTACTATCCAAAAAGGCTAAGTCTGGTCCTCTGGACATTCAAAAAACAAAACAAAGCAAAGCAAAATAAAACTGTAGAAACATTTCTATAGTTAAACAAATCCAACACTTATTAACATTCTTAATCCATTTAAAGTTCTCTCAGTGTCTTTTAAAACGTTTTAATGTCTCTATTTTTCATTATTATATAATTTCTTTTTATGTTCTCTTTCATTCCATTATGAGGGAATGTCACAGTTTGAAGAATTATTGAATAGGTTAGTTAGGCAATAACAACAGAGCTAATAATACACATTCTCAGTCTTAAAAATGATTTTAATAATCTCTTTTTACTGATAATACTGATAAACCTGTTGTTTGTTTAGGAAACTCCCTGCAGTCTGTCCAGAAAGTCTCCACTGGAGGAAGTTTTTGCTGAGCAAGAGGCACAACGTAATGTCACAGCTCCATGTCCATGAAGAAACAAATAGAGAGAGGGCTGCAGATACCAGGACATCCCACCAGCTGTTCTGTCTGAGGATCCTGCTGCTGGTGGTGGAACCAGGTTAGCCCATCAGTGGGAGTTCAGTAACATGACTGCAGCATCAGACACTGGACAATATTATATGTATAATAATAATAATAATATATGTTGGTGAGTCCTCCATGTTGGCTCTAATCTGCCCTGTGAGAAATTCATAGTAAATGTAACAAAAAGGAAAAAGTTCATAGCATTAAATTCAAACAGAAGTTCAAATTATTTCATCCTGAAATAACTCTGGCTAACTACTGTAGCTTTTTTATAACATGGAGTTAAACTCAAAGTAGTCTCCTCAGATAAATAGTGTTACCATTATTTTTATATTAAAGTTTCTGTTAACTTATTATTTTTATTTTAAAGTTTCTGTTAACTTATTATTTTTATATTTGATTGTTTCTGTTCAGTGCCCTGATACAACTTCTGTTGTGACTTGGAGCTATACAGTATAAATAAACTGAACTAAATTGAATTGACATGTTTTTTTTAACCCCGCCTACAAAAAGAATCGGAACCGAGAATCGAAAAGAATCGGAATCGAAACGAAGAATCGGAATCGGAACCGGAATCGCTCAAATTCAAACGATGCCCAACCCTAATCATAAAGTTCAGATGTATATTTTCATAATGATATATATAACATATAAATCATATATTTGTGTATGTATATTTGAATATGTAGAAATCGCTCTAGAAAGGAAAAGAAAGGAATGACCGGTCGTCTTGGGAGGACCCCCCTAGTGGGGCCCTGGTAGTTGACGTTTCACAGGTAATGTGAGCTCCTTGCCATGCACAAGTACAGTACGCATCCAAGCTAATTAAGCACCTGACACGTACTGTAACTAACGCTGGCTAGATAATGTCGCAAAAAAGGGCATACAGTATATCCTTCAGGGGCTGAAAAAAGGAAGAGGGAAAAAAAGAAGAAGAGAAAAAACGGCAAGATAAAGGTATGTTTGTACAAAGTATGTCTCTTTTATCAAAAAATATTTGTGCAGCTGCTGGATAAATAGCTAGAAACCTTGAACAGTCTGGACTACCGTGTTTGGTCTTGTTAATAACTGAGTTTTACTTTTATGTGAGTTGATTCTAGTCGGTGGCCCTATATATATATATATAATGTATGTATGTATGTATGTATGTATGTATGTATGTATGTATGTATGTATGTATGTATGTATGTATGTATGTATGTATGTATGTATGTATGTATGTATGTATGTATGTATGTATGTATGTATGTATGTATGTATGTATGTATGTATGTATGTATGTATGTATGTATGTATGTATGTATGTATGTATGTATGTATGTATGTATGTATGTATGTATGTATGTATGTATGTATGTATGTATGTATGTATGTATGTATGTATGTATGTATGTATGTATGTATGTATTGTATGTATGTATGTATGTATGTATGTATGTATGTATGTATGTATGTATGTATGTATGTAACAAATCCTGCTAATGAACTTTAGTTCACCATAAAATCTCTGATGAACCAGATTCTACAAAAACATCTATATTTAAAATTCTTATACATTTTCTTCATCATTTGATGTATTTGCACTCGTGTCTACTTTTATTGTTCAATTTAAATATGTGTATTTTTTTTCTTGTTCACAGATTTTTTTTAGTTTTGCTTTAAAGTTCTTGTTTTGTGATTTGTACATCTGTGGATTGGAATAAAGTTGAACTAAAGGCTGTATCTCTTCTTTAAACATGTTTGAGGCAAATATTCCTGAAAGATCCAATAATTTTGTCTTTTTATGATTTTTCAGCTGAGTTAACTTTAACAACTTATTTAATAGCCATTAAAGTGAAAAAAGGATTCCAAGATAAAGCCGGCACTGTTTATTTAAATTTTTTTAACCTTCACTGATAAAATAGTTTCCACCATCTGTCTAGACCTGTCCCAGTCTGCCTGTCTGCCGGGATCAGGGTTCAGCCTTCATGATTACACATGGCTGGGGTCTGGGCAACGGCCTTCTGCGAGTCAACAGAGCATGCAAGGCCGAGATCCGGAGCCCTAGTCGGCACCACGGAGGATCTTCTGTGGTTACCAGCGGAGCTCGGAGCCGGGGAGATGACGCCCTGCTCGGCCTGGCTCCGAGACTCCGGTGGAGAGGGCCGGGGAGAGTGGCAGAGCTCCAACTAGCTCATTCAGAATTTTGTTGTCGGCCTCCAAGCACAAAAAATGCCTGCACTTCAACACTAAACACGGTGTTGTCATTATTCTTTAAAAAAATATTTAAAATAAATCCAGCAGCTGCTCCAGGTTCCGAGAAATTGCACATGGCGGATCTGTGTGAAACGTTTCTGAGAGATCCAGTGACTCCTTCCCCGATCAACAGTGTTCTGACGTCACATTTTATGGTCCTGCTTGGTCTCAATGGAACCGTAGAGAAGTAGGTACTGAAAAAAAACAGTTCCACAAAGAAGGCCCTGTGGAGAAGAACACGGAACCGAACTGAGCAGGGTAAAGCGTGACCAAGGAGGAACTGTGGAAAAGGGGCACATGTCTCTCAGTTGGCCTCGGAACACCTAGGAATCCTCTCAGAAGAGCTGGAAGAGGTGGCTGTGGATAGACATGTCTGGGCCTCCCTGTTCAAACTGCTGCCCCCGCAACCTGAATTCAGAATAAGTTGAAAATAATGGACCTCACCTGGGGCCTCATGTACAAAGACTTGCGTGGATTTCCTACTGAAAAGTGACGTACGGTCAAATCCAGAAAAGTGTGTACGCACAAAAAAATCCAGATGTATCAAACTGTGCGTACACCGGAATCCACGCACATTCCTTTTGTACATCACAACCAACGTGGAACTGAGCGCACGTGAGACACCTCCCCTGACACGCCTTCATTTACATATGTTAAACAGATGCAAATTACTTCCTGCATGTGTGAAGGACATGTTTGTTTGATCCCTGCGCGATCAGAAATTATTTCTAGATTCAGGAAAATAATGAATTTAATATAATATGAGTGAGGAAAATAATCCTAAGTAAGAATAGTAATAAAATGTGTTCATCACACAAAGAACGAGTGATTGTGTGTCGGATTTGTGTGTGCGCGCACCCTGCTTTGGTGCGCCAGCTCATCCATTCATTCTGAGTGAAAATATTAACTTTGCGCACGGGTTTATTACCATAATTACTGTAAACACAGAGGAACTTAGATGTTTGGTAGAACATAGATCTTTGTTTATTTAATAGATGATATGAAGAAACGGGTCTGTGCGTCTCAGTGGAGAGTTTTCATGACATGACTGATGTTGGAGTCTCCAAACGCTGCGCGCGCCACATTGTGCGCAATCTGTTTGTCTGTGAAGCCTTTACTCTCCTACAAGTTATATATGGTGTACTTCCACGTGTCATTTTGGAGAAATCTACAATAAACGCAGATCATGAATCACCTCCAGCTGCCGTGTAACACCGGCGTGGGTGCGCGCGCGCTCCAAAGCGCGACCACTCAGCCTTTGGAATCATATGGATGAGACATTCCATTAAATATGATCAGGCTTTGTGTGTACTGGACTGCCCTGATCGGCCTGCCAGCTCCCTCAGGAAAGCTCCTGTGGAACAGTTTGATCGCTGCTTCTGCACGCGTGATGCACGGCTCCTGCATGTGTTGCTCCAGAGCGCAGCAGTGCCAAACTGAAAAATGATTATTTCTGAAAACGGCTGATAAGCCATATCCTAGATCAGAAAATTATATCTGTTTATTAATAAATGCTCTGCGTGTTACACTATTTATTATATTCTCCAGTAAGGCTGAATGAATCCGTTCCTGTTAAATTTATTCTTTGCACAACTTTGCGCGTCCTTTATTTCACTGCGTCATGTGGATGTAATACTTGTTAATCGTGTGTTTGGTGGGAATATTAATCATTTTCACATCATGAACAGTTAATAATAATAATAATAATAATGAATTCAATTTATAACGCACTTTTCATTAATGGAAATCTCAAAGTGCTACAAGGTGCAACAGAATTAAATGTCAATAAAACAAATAATAAAACAATTAAAATCAACAACAGTGTCAGCTATGATCAAAAGTAGAATCATGAGGAGTATAGTATGCTCGGTTGAAAAGAAAGGTCTTCAAGCCGCTCTTAAAGTCAACCACAGATTGTGGGGCTTCAGTTTCTCGAAAGCACCTGTAAGTGTCGCCAAAGGAACAATAACCACAGAAACGTGCGTACGCCAGCAGGGGAGCTGGCGTGGAAATGTACTTGGATGCGCAGATATTCACGTTCATTTCATTTTTGTTACATACGGGGTTTTACGTGGAAAGTGACGTGCGCAATGTTTTTGTGCGCACGCACGGTTGATACATGAGGCCCCTGGTCTTTGAACATTCAGACATCCCCCTAGAATTAGGTGTGGAGGAGAGGCTCATTGGCAAGTATCTGTGGCCAGGCCTTTGGAAAGTTGGAGTCTGGCCAGAAATAGTTCAAATGAGTCACACAAGACCTCCCTCCTGTAGACCCACGACCTACAGGACACACCTCAAGGGACTGCTGCACCGTGTGTTGCTGTAACAGTCAAAGGCCTTGGAGGTCCAATCCTTGTTTGATGAAACTGGCTTGCTTTTGGATTTTTATCTTCTAAACTCTTGAAAAAGTTAATTTTTCAGCTTTTCGCCTCCCAATAAGTTTAGTGTTTATATTCTTTCATAACCTTATACTGTTCACAATAAATATTTGTCATGTTGATATGCGAGAAAGATATCTTAGTCAGCATTGTGATTTGGTGCATTGCTTTTATGCTTTACATTTTTATGACATAGTTTAAAGAACCACTTTGAATGTTGTTTAAATAAAGTTAATTACCTTTACCTTTTTTTCTGAGATTCAGTCTGAATATGGTTCCTTTATACCACCTCATGACACAACCGGTACTTTATTTTATGTCCATTTCTTGGTTTGTTTGATCCTGGGGGAATTTTCTACAGTCCAGTTGTGAGTTTACCAATAATGCCATCCTGCGGTTGTTTCCCCTCTCTTCTTGAGTGACTAGAATAAAGCTGTTTTTTGTCATATGAGTTCGCCTCTTGAGTTCTCCCTGGTCAGCAGAGGAAATTTCAAAGGTTTAACCAGACTCAGTCCACTCTCCTGAGACAGTGGTCATTTGTCTTGTGATGTCTGAGTTTATGAGTATCCAATAACAGTAAAGAGCAGATTTTGTTCAACTCTTTATCATGACTGAAGTCACTTTGGAGCTGCAGGAAAGCAGAGTACAATGTAATAAAGTGCACAATGACATTTAACGAGTTGCCAGTGTTGCCGTTCTCTCTGTGTTGGACTTAAGCCGTTTGGTGAGGAAATCTTTGAAGTTTCAAACAAGCAACCTGGACATTATTGAATCCCATTTAGAATGGCCCGGATTGAGAAAGCCTTAAAGAAACACAGGAAAGCGACGCTCAGGCTTTTGTGCCTTTTAATGTTCACAGCATCCCACTGCCTTTCATGTTCCTGCTATCTGGAATTAATTACTTTTTCAAAGTCAGTGTTTTCATTTTGGTGTGCACCAGAGAACATTTCATTTTCAGTGTGCACAATTTTTTGGCATTTGTTTACCATTTATGGTACGTGGAAACGTCTTTTTGTAGTGCAAGAGGCATTGCTTGTGCCATGTAACAAGATCACATTTGGCGCTTAGGTTGATTTCCTGATCACCAGATTTTATAGACTTCCCATTGAAATTGTCAGAGTGACCCCAGCACCTCATGACAGTCGCTCCACGTCTAGGGAGGCAGTGTCAGCTTTTAAAACAGCTTGAACCCAAACAAAGTCTGGTGAGAACCAGAACAACTCTCAGTCACTCCCTCAGATGGTCCATTTTCACCATTTTTGTATAAAATTTCAGCTAATGCAGTGTGGAGTGGCGCCAGCGGTGTGTATGGCTGTACGGTGGTACTGTTGGTAATGTGTTTATATAACATCCCTCACATTCCACGCTAAGAGCCTTCAACTCTCCCAAGTTCATTCAAGCAGGACACACACACACACATATACCATGTATGAGCCCTTGTACACAAAATACTACACAGAGCTTGTGCAAACACACTCCATTGCCACGCATGTTCTCAGACACACACAAACTCCCGTTCTCAGATATCCATTGTGGTGCTACAGAGGGGATACCAACGTGCAACAGCAGTGCTCGGGGTTGCAGAGGATACAAACGTTTAGTTTGTGAAGACATCCATCATCAGCAGCCAGGCAGGCTGTCAAAGCTGCAGGAAGGATACAGGACTGTTGGAGATTTACTCAAAAAACAACAGCGAGTTAGATTGTTAGCAGATTACGTTTAATTTAGTTTTAACTTTCATCTGTTTTTTTGTTTTATGTAAAATTTTTACGTCAGTGTGTGTCATGCACATTTTTTAAAATGGCTTGTAGACCAATATTTTAATGATGAATTATTAAAAGTTTATAACAGTCGTAAAGTGCAATAAAGTGTTAATAATTTTTAACGTTAAATAAAAACCCAAGATCTGATTCTCAGTTAAGGTAGGTTATTTAGGGAAAAACACTTAAACTAGTTTTTACTTAAAAAAGGCGTTCAATACAGAACAACTGGACTGTATTGAACGCCTTTTTTGATTTTATCATGTCCTGGACGACTGAGAATCTTCACCAGCATAGTTTTTACTTACAATTAAGAAATTATTTTTCTGTAATACAAGTATTCTGATTTTGTATGCTTAGACATGCAAAAACACCATGTCAATATGGAAAAGCTGGCAAAACATTTATTTATTTATTT
>JBBPBX010083224.1:0-12420 GCA_038048925.1 Garcialebias charrua | reverse complement strand
ACACTCTTGCAATATTATAAACAATGTTTCTAAAAGAGCACAAGGTCATGATTTCAGCTACCTGCCTCCTCTGCTCTTTGCCAGCTGCAAGCGCTCTTGGTCACGCCCACTTCTCTGCTCTGCATGCTCATCAGCTGTAGCAGGAAGTTTATCCTGCAGTAAGGGCTGCACAAAGGTGTAGCAGGTGCTAAATCATTTTAAATAATTTATTTGAAATAAAAATGCCATGCCTATCGTGAGGCTCATCCATCAATCAGCCAGTTGTGTGTCATGTCCAATCTTATTTTGAAAAACCACGATAGAGTGAGTCTGCGATAAACGAACCACGAAGTAGCGAGGGACTACTGTACTGTTTCTTTTTATACTTCATATTTTTGCTATTTTGGGGTAAAACTGGGAACATGAGTACACAATTTCGTTCCATCTCATGTACCACATGTGATGTGAATGATAAACCCTGAATACAGTATATATATTTAAACCTACAGAGTCAAGGTAAAAACTATATAAATCAATAAAAATACAAACATAATAAAAAAAAGTTTTAATTTGAAGTGTATTGTTAGGTTTTATCCTAGAAAAATGTGCTATCTGTTTACAAGGATAGGCAGGATTACATTTGCTTTTTCTGTAATAAGCCACTATGATGATTTTCCTTTTTGGCTTTAACTCCATTCTACAGTTCCTTTGTCTAACTTTAATATATGTCTGCATGCAGAACACCAACCCTACAGTACTCTGAAATATAGTTGTAGTAGGTTGCTGTTCAGAGTTCAGACTGATTTAGTCTTCAGAAGATCAGAAAAACATGTGAATGGAAGCAGCTTTATTAAGAATCATTTATAAAAAGAATGAACAACTTTTATTTAAGAAGACTTTGTGTTAGGAAAAAATAAACATGAGTTTGTGAACTCAAGTTCCATTGTTTCAGAAGAACTATGAACAGAAATAAATTTAGTTTGCACTTTTGTGAACTTGAGACAGTTTTTGGTAAAGATGAACATGCAACAAGGCGAGTTGTCGACTATGAACCACTGAGATGAGTGAAACCACTTACAGAGGTACGAGTGTTTCACCTGCCTAAAACTCTTGGCTTCACTTCAGTCGTCAGTCAAGGGCTTTCCTGCGAGTCTGAAGAACTTGACTCTTGAAGAGCCGACAGAACAACATAAGGAATGAAGCCATAAATGAACCAAACTACTGTACAGCTTCTCTGAGTGATGGAGTGAACAGCCCTTTTCTTGACTCTTTTCCCAATGTACATGTATTTGTGTTCAGCAACTTGATCTGTTGTGATTGAGGTGAACTCGTGGCCCCTGCCCTTCTTATCTGAGGAAAGTTTCACATGTGGGTTTATTTGTAAAACGGGAGGAATGATTGGCGAGGCCTGAGAACCAGATAGAAGAAGAAGAAAGTCCAAATAAATCAACTGTAAGTTTCATTAGGTCTGCTCAGCTCGGGCTATTATTTGGACCACACTTTCATGATAATACTGTCGGACAAAACACATTTACTCGCTCGAAGGTGCATGCCACCCTGCAGTCACTTGGAGTTTCCTCGTGAATGTTCGGTCAGATTGTGAGCTGACGTTAAGGAACAGCAGAGAGGCGGGGACCCTTACAAATGCAGCCAGGCACAGCATAAGCTCCAACTCAAAGCATCATCTCTGAAGAGCTCCTGGCTGGATTGTTGTTAACTGGCGATTGGAAGAGATGCGCACCAGGTTGTGGCAAACTGAACATGGTGTCCTTTAGACACTTCCAGCACGAGTCAGGTCTGGAACACAGTGAGCAGATGCCACTTTTAATACACTTTCCTCCTTTCAACTTCAAAACCAGAGTTCCTCTGAGTTTTGAGGGTTTAGGCAAATCCCTTGTCGTTTTGGGAATGGGGGGTGGTATTTTCCATTAAAACCGGGCATGCCCAAAATATTTAAGGCTAAATAAATAAATAAAAGACTTGCAATAATTTGTTTTAGAAAAAAATAAAGTGGCAGATGAAATGCTAACCAGATGTTAAGAGGGTGTCTAAACTGGTTTAACGTTGAACCAGTGCAAGCCACAACACTTTGGATTCAAGCCTTTCCAGCAAAGAGAAAAGCATCTCATTTGTGCAAGGATGGAAAAACTTCTGAATATTAAAGGACTGCATATCACCCACCACCTTACATGCCAGAGTTTTAGACTAAGATCACCTCACATTGAGAAATGATGGATTTAGAGCTGTTTTAGTCTGCAATATTTGCAACATCACATGACCATTGTGTGAGGGGTTAGTGCTCTTGGAGTATGAGTTGGGGATGAATCTCAGCAACATTTTCCAAATTTTGGGTCAATACCTGTAAACCTAACTGCATTACAACCATGTTTTTGTTTGCTAAGGTTGATAATTTATGGTGGCCATTAGGGTGATTTAATCTGTTATCAATTTACTGTCCATCCAATTTTTACCTTCTCATAGTTTCATTATACCATTCATGAGGTATTTACCTAAGTCACACAAAAGATGAGAGGGTAGAGCTTACCGCATTTAGTAACTTCCAAAACAAATAGTTTGCATAGAAAAAAAGACAAATATTTTATTATGTTGATAAGAAGTTTGGTGCAGTCGTATCACAGAAAATACTTTTCCCCAGTCCACACGTGCTGTAAACACTCAATCCAAGTCAAACACTGAACTCTACTGTCTCTGTCCGTGTTCTCAAAGTTAAAATAGCAAGGGAAAAATAAAGCGTCCATCGTTCATCCATACATCTTCGTTGTATACTTACGTAGCATACAGAGATATTGGTATAGTGAGGAAAGGAGCTGGTATGTTTTGATGTTTTCATAAACTGAATCAAGTTTCCACTGTTGAACGGCCCTGAGCCAGCAGGCTGGAGAACACAATAATCACATCTAATCAATGGGCCTCAGAAAGGTCATCAAACCTCTGCAGGCCGAGGAGCTTTATAGTTCTGATATTTTGAAATGAGGTTTTGTGGAAAATTTAAGGAAAAAAGACTATCTATGAATGTCTCAGTTAAGAAAAACAGTTTATTTCTGACTGGATTGATGAGTTAAAGGCTAGTCTGAGATGAGCTAGGGCCAAAATGGATTGCTGCCATTTCAAAACAACTCAAATCTCGAAAATGTCATAGCAATTTCTGTGACCAATTACAAAAACCCTTCACCTTAGCTGGAATTCTGCAATATTTGGTTATTTACATAAAATGGTTTGGTTAATAGTTAGTGCAAATAGCAGCAGCTAGCTGTAGCACGTCTGGTGCAGTATTTCCAGTAGGAAATTTGTTGAAGTAACCAAGCTGAGTGTGAAGGTGGATAAAACAGTGTTCTCATAAAACCATCAAAACAACTGCAGTTGTTTCCAGCTGGCATCAACTTTGCTTTTGGTCTTGGTAAGACTAGCAGTTAGCTCCTCAATCCTCTCAGAATTAAACTTCATTTGTTGGCTCACTGTCTTAAACTGAGGTTCAAAGAGTTATCAACCATAGGTTAAAAAAATCTGAAAAAAATCCTTTAACATATTTTACTATAGTTTTTGTATCATTAGAATTGTACTCAGTTTATAATTGAAATACATTGTAAATGTTGTGTTGTTATATGAAATTGCATGTTTACCGGACCGGTACCTTTTCTTTTCTGTAAAAAAAGTTTGTACCATTCTGGCTTTACTTCTTCTTCTTTCGGCTCTTCCCTCTTCAGGGATCTCCACAGCGAGTCCTCCTCCTTCATCTCACACTGTCCTCTTCCATGTCCTCTCTAACTGCATCCATATATGTCCGCTTTGTCTTTTTTTTCTGGTAGCTGAATTTCTAACATCCTTCTACCAATATGTCCACTGTCCCTCCTCTGGACATGTCCAAACCACCTCAGTCTGTTCTCTGTTCCCTCCTCGTGGTCTTTGACTAGCAGTAGGTTTCAAGTTTGTCAACATCACCAGTGGTTGTCATCAACTCTGACCTGCTGGTATAACAGTTCAGTGACAATTGGTATGATGAACTTCTGGAGCCAACCAGTTTGGTCCAAATACTGGAACTTTACTGTTAAATATCCAGATTTGTCCTCAGACAGCACAAGACATCTGCTGTCTTCCCCTGAACGTGCCTTGCTTTGCTGCTTGAACCAGGTCTCACATGTTCAGGCTTCGACCCTCCTCAGTGATTGTCTTCTGGTTGATTGTTTGTCCAGTGAAGCTCTTCAGGTTGATGGATACATCTTCTTGGCCGATGCTTCCTCCTTTTCGAATCTTGTCTCTACGAACTTGGAAAGCCCCGCTGCTGCCCTTTGATGAGACGGTCTGGCCTCTGAACAGCTGTGCTTGTTGCTGACACAGGCCAACCTTACTGAGGAGGATAAATATGTCTCCCCTGAATGCCTTGGTGAAGATAGCATAAAGAAAAGGGTTAGCACAGGAATTAAGGGGGTAAAAGAGAACCAATAGGATCTTAGAGTTCGAAACTGTGATAAGGGGTTGGTCTAGCACGGCTGACATGGCGTAAAAGGAAATAGGAGCCATGCATAGAAAGTCAGTGAAGATGAGGATCGCCATGCGCTTGGCGATGTTGGTGTCTTTGGATCCTGAGCGGTAGTGAGGGTTGTGGACTGTGCAGTAGATCTTGAAGTAGCAACCACAGATAACAAAAAAAGCCAGGATGTTCAGAACCAACACCAATAAAATGTAGACCTGAGCCGCTGTGGACTGGGTGTCCATTGGAAGACAGATACTAACCTTCTGGTAACTGCTCACTCCAACCAGTGGCAGCAGGGCCAGGAGGAGGCAGAAGATCCAGCCACCTGACATGATGATTGCTGCATGGTGGAGTCGTAGCTTGCGATCCAGCCGCATGGCAAAGGTGATGGCATACCATCTCTCCAGAGTGATCACTGTCAGGGTGTAAACAGACAGCTCGCTGGCAAAGACAGTGAAAAACCCAGCGAGTCCACACCCAGGTCCTGTCTGCCAGTCTATGGCGTGGTTGAAGTACTCGGAGCGAGTGTGGAGGTCCACAGAGGCGATGAGCAGCAGGTAAATCCCCATGCACAGGTCTGCGAAGGCCAGGTGGCACATGAGGAAGCGTGAGACAGAGAGCTTGTAGTGGCTGGTGAGCAGTATCAGGAGCACCACCATGTTTCCAAGAACCGCCAATAAACTCACAAACCACACAGACACCCGCAGGAAACCAAAGCCCATTATGTCCTCACAGGGATTGAACTCATCAGGCACTGGAGAACATGTCACCTCCTCTCCCTCTTCGCATACCACATAATCATAACGACTGTCAAAATCTTGGCTGTTGTCTTCCTCGGGGTTCTTGAGGGTCTCTCCAAAACCCACCTCCTCGTCTTGCTGGCCTCCAAAGTAGGCATGATAGTGGAGGCTGCCCTGGAAGTCTCCTCTTTTCCAGTTGTGCTGTGACTCTCCATGATCTTCGCTGCTCTGTTCCTGGTCTGGGGCTGTTTCCACAACGCTGTCCTCCTGAAGGGATGGTGTGCCGAGGGGCCCCACAGAGTGTTTCTGATACTCGTAGTACGCCGTAAGGTTACAGATGATGTACTCCAAAAAGCTGAAAAACACATGCAGACAAGTCTAATTAGATTGGGTCCAGTGAATAATGATATAGTTTCTAATGGTCATTGAATAACAAGGCCCATCCTCTTTCAATTTTAATGTTTTACATTTCAGGACATAAAAACAAATACAACATATATGTTGTTTGTGATAAAACCATGTTTACTATCACTGCTTTCATAAGATGAGGGAAAGTAGCTACCAGGTGCTGCTGATCAAAAGTATTAATTAGCTGATCATCATCAGGGTGACCTCCTCTATAAAGGCAGTTATGTTAGTTTGCTGGTTTGGATCATATGGCCGTGTTAATACAATGCCAAGAAACAAAGACATTAGCAATGACCATTTTGCAGAAACTGTTGCTATCCATCAAGTGAAGGGTTGGAGGTAATGTCCAAATAACTTTTAGTTAATCAGTCTACAAAGCAAAATAATATTTACAAGTAGAACACAATGAAGGGTGCAGTTGATCTTTCCAGGAGTGGATGTTCCAGGAAATTCACCCCGAGGTCAAACTGTGCAATGCTCAGGGAAACTGCAAAACCCCAAGAACATCAAAGACTCTACCAGCCTCACTTAGCAGGTTAAAGATTAAAGTTCACAACAAGACAATGAGAAAAAGACTGAAAAAGTCTGGCTTAGTGGGTAAGATTGCCAGGAAAAAGTTTCTTCTTTCTAAAAAAAAAAAAGAAAAAAAGAAACAGCAGTACCACTTCAGTTTACAAAGCTTTATCTGAATGAACCACAACATTTGTGGAGCAATGTCCTTTGGGCATATAATACCACATTAGAGGTATGTGACACTAATGGACAACATCAGTTTGGTGAAGCCAAACACAGCTTATCAACACAAACACCTCTTACCAAATGTCAAAAAACAGTGGTGTGTGGAGGGGGTGATGATTCTGGCTTATTTGTAGCCAAAGACTTGGGCAGTTTGCATCCATTGAGTCAAACATAAACTCTTGTACACTTCTAGGGTCAAATTTGAGGTCTACTGGACAAACATTAAAACTTGGCAGAAACTGGATCATGCTGCAGGACAATAATCCTGAACACAGCAGCAAATCTAGACCAAAATGACTGAACAAGAAAAGAACCAGAGAGATCAAGGTGTTGCAATGGTCCAGTCTAATTTCAGATTGCCGCCTGATTAAAATGCTTCACTACAACCTTGAGAGTTGCTGAAACTTAATGTCTTCAAACTTTATTGAACTAAAGCAACATTGCAAAGAATTATGTGCAAAAATTCTTTAGAGATTGACGGATAACCCCCACTGAGAGTTATACTGTAGCTGTTAAAACTGGTTTCACAAGATTTTGAACTCGTGCGAATGCTTTTGAAGCATTCACACTATTGCGATACATTTTTCTTATGTACGTTTTTCGGCATCTTTCTCGTTCCACAATTTTTGTGATATTTCAACAAATCATACATCAAAACTTTCAGCTCATTCAGGGAAAGGGTGCTATGACTTTTGGTATTGGTGCAACTTTAGCTTTTTGAAATACTTAGCCTGGAAACATGGTGTTGCAGTTGGTAGAGCTGCTGTCTCTTAGCGAGCAGGATGCCCCAGTTCAAATCCCGGACCAGGTGCCTTTCTGGGTGGAGTTTTATGGCATGAGTGGGTTTTCTCCGGGTACTCCGGGTTAGGGTTAGGGTTTTCCATCCTTCAAATCTTTAGATCGGTTTACAATATTTTATTGCTCAGTTCACATTTTGTTCTGGTTCAGCTTTTTTCAACTCCCTTGTGCAAATTAAAAAAAAAAAAATTCCCAGCTAATTTCAGTTGTATTTTCAGCTGTTTTGTGATCCTTATAGATTCTTTCTAACTACAAAATGTTTGCGCTTCTTCTAACTTCTTTCTGCTAATTTTTTTTCAGTGCCCTGAGACGACTTCTGTTGTGACTTGTGCTATATAAATTAACTGAATTGAACTGAAATAATTTCAGCTTATTTATGAAAGTTTGAACTTTTTCTGCTATTTCAGCTACAGGTAGTCCCCGATTTACGAGCGCTCTGATCTACGAGGTTCCAGACTTACGAGCTGGCGAATTTTTGGAAAAAACGCAAAAAATACTGAGTTTTCATGTGTTTTTTCACCACAGTTCGTTAGCTAAACATGTGGACACACGTTTCCGATCATTTTTATGCACTCATAAGCAGTTTTTTGATGAAAAACGAGTGTTTGTAGTCGCGCTAGCGAAACCGTTCCAATTTACGAGCGAAATTCCGGATTTACGAGAGACATGGCGGCCGTTCCAAATTACGAGATTTCCGGTTTACGAGCGCCTCGTTGTAACGGATCTCGCTCGTAAATCGGGGACTACCTGTACTATTTGGCTGTTTTAAATGCTCATTTTATCTTTGTCTATTTTCTGCTATTTCAACTAGTATTTAGCAGTTTTATCCTAACTTTAGCTTTGCCACATTTCCTGAGCTCAGCTCCTTCCGTTTCCTTCAGGTAGTTTAAGCTTCTTTCTGCCTTTTCAGCTACTTTCAGCAATTCATTGCCAATTTCAGATTTTTTAAAGCTAATTTTCCCTTTTTTGTGCTCATTTATGCTTATTCAAACCTAATTCAGCAAACGTGTCCTTTCTGCTTTCATCTGCTAAGTTAGGCTTGTTCATCCATTTCATATACAAGATATACTCCGGTACTTCAGTATGCTTTTAGCTAATTTCAGCAGTTTTTCAGCAAGGTCTTCTGCAATAAGCATTCAAACTGCATTTTCATAGGAAATGCAATTTCTATAGTTTTGGTTAAAATTTTCTTTAATGAATATTCTAAAAAGCCTTAAAATTGAAAGAAGGTGCCACTTCTTTTTTCCACGACTGTAAGAAACACATACCTGACTGCAATCCCCATTAGCAGCAAATACAAATTAGATCATCTGTATACAGAGGTGAAGCGACAACAGTTGTGTTTGTGGAGTAATTATTAGTCTGACTCAACCTTTTCCTGCAATAACTGGAGTGAGTGACACTAATTATGGTAGTGCTGTAAGAACATAAAGGTAAATACGTCAAAGAGTTGATTCAATCCTTGCCAAAATCTACACAACACAAGTGCAGCTACCCCCGCTCACTGTATTGGGTCATCTCAATACAACAAAACTAAGACCCACTTCCCTAACATTTCAAACTCTTACAACCATTTAAAAAAAAGGATAGAAAGCGTACCCTCGTTTCTTTTTTAGGTTCTTGAAGCCACAGCAGTGGCTGGGGTAGGTGAGATTGGCGGTGGTGAGTTGCTTGAAGGTCTTGATGGCTGGCAGTTTTTTAAGAGCCCAGGTATCCCGCGCCTTCAGTTCTCTCAAAAAGGTCATGCCTGTAGATGGTAGGGATGTGATCCCTGTTTGGGATATATCTCTGAAACAAAGATAAGGAATACAAGAGCTGAACAAAATACACAAGATACCTCAATTTATATAAAAAAAAAAACTACATCCATCCATCCATCCATCTTCTTCCGCTTATCCGGGGTCGGGTCGCGGGGGTAGCAGCCTAAGTAGGGAGGCCCAGACTTCCCTCTCCCCAGCCACTTGGAGCAGCTCCTCTGGGGGAATCCCAAGGCGTTCCCAGGCCAGCCGAGAAACATAGTCCCTCCAGCGTGTCCTGGGTCTTCCTCTGGGTCTCCTCCCGGTGGGACATGCCCGGAACACCTCACCAGGGAGGCGTCCAGGAGGCATCCTAACCAGATGCCCGAGCCACCTCAACTGGCTCCTCTCGATGTGGAGAAGCAGCGGCTCTACTCCGAGTCCCTCCCGGATGACTGAGCTTCTCACCCTATCTCTAAGGGAGAGTCCAGCCACCCTGCGGAGAAAACTCATTTCAGCCGCTTGTATCCGAGATCTTGTTCTTTCGGTCATAACCCAAAGCTCATGACCATAGATGAGGGTGGGAACGTAGATCGATCGGTAAATTGAGAGCTTTGCCTTTTGACTCAGCTCTCTCTTCACCACGACAGACCGGTACAGCGCCCGCTTCACTGCGGACGCTGCACCTATCCGCCTATCGATCTCACGCTCCAGTTTTCCCTCATTCGTGAACAAGATCCCGAGATACTTAAACTCCTCCACTTGGGGCAGGACCTCCTCCCCGACCCGGAGAGGGCATGCTACCCTTTTCCGGCTCAAGACCATGGCCTCGGATTTGGAGGAACTGATCCTCATCCCGGCCGCATCACACTCGGCTGCAAACCGCTCCAGTGAAAGTTGTAAATCACGAACTGATGAAGCCAGTAGGACCACATCATCTGCAAAAAACAGAGAAGCGATTCTAAGGTCACCAAAACGGATCCTCTCAACACCTTGGCTGCGCCTAGAAATTCTGTCCATAAAAGTTATGAACAGAATCGGTGACAAAGGGCAACCTTGGCGGAGTCCAACTCTCACCGGAAACGAGCCTGACTTACTGCCGGCAATGCGGACCAAGCTCTGACACCGGTCGTACAGGGACCTAACAGCCCTTATCAAAGGGCCTGGTACCCCATACTCCCGGAGTACCCCCCACAGAACCCCCCGAGGGACGCGGTCGAATGCCTTCTCCAAGTCCACAAAGCACATGTAAACTGGTTGGGCAAACTCCCACGCACCCTCCAGGACCCTGTTGAGGGTGTAGAGCTGGTCCAGTGTTCCACGACCAGCACGAAAACCACACTGCTCCTCCTGAATCCGAGGTTCGACTATCCGACGGACCCTCCTCTCCAGAACCCCTGAATAGACCTTACCAGGGAGGCTTAAGAGTGTGATCCCCCTATAGTTGGAACACACCCTACGGTCCCCCTTTTTGAATAGGGGAACCACCACCCCAGTCTGCCAATCCAAGGGAACTGCCCCCGATGTCCACGCGATATTGCAGAGTCGCGTAAGCCAACACAACCCTACAACATCCAGAGCCCTAAGGAACTCCGGGCGAATCTCATCCACCCCCGGAGCCTTGCCACCGCGGAGCTTTTTAACCACCTCGGCGACCTCAGCACCAGAGATCGGAGAACCCGACCCAAAGTCCCCAGGCTCCGCTTCCTCAGTGGAAGACGTGCCAGTAGGATTGAGGAGGTCTTCGAAGTATTCCGCCCACCGACTCACAACATCCCGAGTTGAGGTCAGCAGCACGCCACCCCCACCATAAATGGTGTTGGTCGCGTACCTCTTTCCCCCCCTGAGACGCCGGATGGTGGACCAGAATCGCCTCGAAGCCGTACGGAAGTCATTCTCCATGGCCTCTCCGAACTCCTCCCACGCCCGAGTTTTTGCCTCAGCAACCACCCGAGCCGCATGCCGCTTGGACTGCCGGTACCTATCAGCTGCTTCCGGGGTCCCACAAGCCAAAAAGGCCCAATAGGACTCCTTCTTCAGCCTGACAGCATCCCTCACTGCCGGTGTCCACCACCGGGTTCGAGGGTTGCCACCACGACAGGCACCAACAACCTTGCGGCCACAGCTCCGATAAGCTGCCTCGACAATAGAGGCGCGGAACACGGCCCACTCGGACTCCATGTCCCCCGCCTCCCTCGGAACGTGTTCAAAGCTCTCCCGGAGGTGGGAGTTAAAGCTCCGTCTTACGGGAGACTCTGCCAGACGTTCCCAGCAGACCCTCACAATACGTTTGGGTCTGCCAGGTCTGACCGGCATCCTCCCCCACCATCGGAGCCAACTCACCACCAGGTAGTGGTCAGTTGACAGCTCCGCCCCTCTCTTCACCCGAGTGTCCAAGACA
Source organism: Garcialebias charrua (assembly GCA_038048925.1). Taxonomy (NCBI): domain Eukaryota; kingdom Metazoa; phylum Chordata; class Actinopteri; order Cyprinodontiformes; family Rivulidae; genus Garcialebias; species Garcialebias charrua. Next base: position 1,128 of record JBBPBX010083224.1, on the reverse strand, counting down.
TGCGGCCGCAGATCAGATGAGACGACAACAAAGTCGATCATCGAACTGCGACCTAGGGTGTCCTGGTGCCAAGAGCACATATGGACACCCTTATGCTTAAACATGGTGTTCGTTATGGACAATCTACAAAAAACTACAATTAAAAAAATACTTGACAAGACACAAAATGTGTAGAATTACACAAAAGGCACCTATTGAACAAATACTTGACCTATAAAGCCAAAGAGGGCTGGGTTTTACACTAATTTCATCAAAATCCAGTTGTTGTATACGGGAAAACATTTCAGTTTGTTGTCACTTTGATCTACATTTTACTCTGTACTACCAAGAAAAGTCATGCCAAACTGTTCCCAATCTCATTGCACACTTTGATTTATAATTTATTTTGTTTCTTTTCTAAACTGAAAAGCATGAAAAGGAGCATAAATTGCATACAAGAATATATTCTGCACATTTACGTGTTATGTGTTAAAATACGAGGCAAGTTTGCAATAAAAAGCCTTTGAAAATAAAATATTCTTGAATAACGGCGTAAGATTTAATTAAAGGGGACCAAAGATGCAAAATTCACTTTTTAATGTTTTTTTTTTACTCTACTTTGGGTATTTACTTCTTAAAAAAACAGTCCTAGGGCCAAAGAAATGCACCCAGTGGTATATTTACTCTAAGTAGATTTATTTTTCAGGGATATAAATGTCTCGTTTTCAAATCCTCGCGCTTGTGACGTCACAAGCGCCAGGACAACCCACCCCAACCTGAGTCCAGCCCCTCACCTAGCAACCCCTGGTTAGGCTCAACCCACTTCAGTATAAAAGACGTGACGGTTGTTTTTCCTGATTTCATCTCATCTTTTGTTTAAATGTTCTTAATTTCATGTGTACAGCACTTTGTTGCAGCTGTGGTTGTTTTAAATGGCTTTATAAATAAAGTATAATTGTTATTTTTACGTTTTAGTTCAATTTTTAGCGTATTAGCGATCGCTCCCAACGAGCAGCCGGCAGACGGAAAACGAGCAGACCGCCGGCGAAGGGACCATCTGCGGGCGTGAGCTGCTGGGAACTGCTGGCTTTTGAGGTCCGTGGGTCCGGTCAGAGGTTGCCTCATACGGATAAATTAACTGGAAACATT